>JANRGW010039238.1:0-173678 GCA_024733675.1 Psilopsiagon aymara
AGGCTGAGAAAGTTGGGGCTGTTCAGCCTGGAGAAGAGAAGGCTGCGTGGAGACCTCATAGCAGCCTTCCAGTATCTAAAGGGGGCCTATAGGGATGCTGGGGAGGGGCTCTTCATTAGGGACTGTATTGTGAGGGCAAGGAGTAATGAGTTTAAACTTAAACAGGGGAGGTTTAGGTTGGGTATGAGGAAGAAATTCTTTACTGTAAGGGTAGTGAGGCATTGGAATGTGTTGCCCAGGGAAGTTGTGAATGCTCCATCGATGGCGGTGTTCAAGACCAGGTTGGACATAGCCTTGGGTGACACGGTTTAGTGTGAGGTGTCCCTGCCCATGGCAGGGGGGTTGGAACTAGATGATCTTAAGGTCCTTTCCAGCCCTAGCTATTTTATGATTCTATGATTCTAACCTGCATTGCCTTTTCCAGGTGGCCTGATGAAAAAGCTTTCTCTTTTTCAGCTTTTAGAAACGTGATGAATTTATAGCTATACACATTTCCCACTTTTTGCCGTATATGGATTGTATTTCAGGTATGTGTTGAGAGCTGAGAACACAAGAACAGTTGCAAATGTTTGTTTATTTCTCCTAGGCTAGTTATGAGCTTATCTGCTCTCCTCTTTCCATCTCTGGTACACCCAGTAAATAAGATCCAACACCAGCACAGCAGATGCTGCTGAGGTCCTTAATGTCTTCAAAGAAATATTTGCTTGTTCTTTTTTCCCCGGCACTAATATTAGCACAGGATTTGCTAATCCATTGCTCAATCTGTTGCCACTTCTGTGTCTTTTGTTATGCTGTCATCAGGCATAGGTCAATTTCTTTTCTTTTTCCCCAACAAAGATATTTCTTCACTTCTCTGCAGTTGGAACAGTTCTGGGATATTAACTGCTGTTTTTTCTTATATATGTGAACAATGTAATGTTGGTACTGGCTGAAATAAATGTATGATGAGCAGTTTTACTAGCAAGAAATGGGATGATTTTTCCTGGAACTGCTATTCTCATATTAAAGGTCAAATGCACCGAGGTTCTTCTGTGTCTTTGAACCTGCCATTCTGATGGGTATGAGTAGCAGCTGGAACTCTTATCTGTATTAGCAATTTTTTAACATTTGACTGACTGAGGCTTGCAATATGTCAGTACTAGAAGACAGTAAAAAGTTTGCAGAAATAAATAGGCAATTCTGCTGAATTCTAGATAGTTCATCAGGCCAGCTGAATGAAAGCATGGCAGCTCGGTAGGAAACATGGAAGTATCACACACAGGATTGCTGTACATAGTACAGTGTCCTTCAGTGTTTGACTGCATGGTTCATCTCAATGACCAAGAATCAATTTATACATGTAAAATCTGGGAGGAACCTTCTGTAGGAGTTTGGAGAGGGATTATATGCTCCAGGATCCATTGAAAAATTCATCAAGAAAAAGAGTATAAGTTTAAATCAAGGACATACATAGGGTAATGGACACAGGAAAATAAATGAAAAAAGAGATCTTAGCTTAAATGTGGGTACAAGATATAATTCTGTGTCTAAGAGAAAGATACTGAAGATTCCAGTAGTTTGTCAGAGATGGCAGTGAACTTGCTTTCCCACTTCTTCCTGTGACTCATTGGAATTTTACCTTCTTAGGAGTTAACAGTGTGGAATTCCTACTGCTGCAACTTTCTGCTTTATGATTGGTTAAATCTGCCATTTAATTTAAATATTAATCTAAATATTGCTGGGCTTTACTTTTTTGAAGTTATCAGAAGAGTTGTATAAAATTAGATGCAATAGAAGTCCCATTCTGTTCACACTTATTTTTTTGTAGGATGAATGTCTTTTTTATCCTAATGTTGATATTGTTTGCAGTTAATTTTCTCCTAAGTTTAGTATGTAGCCCAAGTTCCTATTACAAGTACAAAACTTCATTTTGAAATCCAAGTACTTAACTCCTCATCCCAAAAAGTGAATCCCCTCCTTTGATTTCAACAGTCCCTTTCATCTGTTTTTCTTCCAAGTTACTTTGCTTTACACATTCTGTAGGTAAACTTTAATTTTCATTATTTAAAGCTGCTTGTAATAGCTCTAATTGCCTTAGAACATGGGTATATTATGACACTTCAAGCAGAAAATGGTTTTGTCTTCCTCCAGACTGCAGAAGTTAATAATGCATTCTCATTTTCTATTCTTTAAAACATGGCTTAATAAGGGTGGATAAAAGACCTGATAAACCAGATGGTCTTGGATGAGGTCCTAAGTTTGTCAAATCTGAGTTCTGACTGTAGGGAGGAGTACAATGAACAGCAATAAGGAATGCATTGAGAGGGCTTAGTGGAAGGAACAGAGGTCTTAGATATTTATCAATAAGAATAAAAGTACTTGTGTACGGCAAGATTTTTCTTTTAACTACAGTCACTTCATACATGGTTACAAAGAAAGTAAAGGACTTAGGGCAAGGCTGATGACAGTTGGTAAGGGCTATAAGGGGAATTGGGACTATACTTGTGAGCACAATTCAACAAAACCTACATTTGAGTTATGTTCTCAGTGAAGAATTTTCATACAAATAAATGGGGATGACTGTTGAATGCCACAACCAAAACAAAAGCAACTACACATTAAGAGGAAATAACTATGTGATATAGAAGAGAGTAATTTAGAAGCAAAAGAAATGAAGAAAAAAGATAAGTATCCTTTCAATTAAATGTTTGTCTCCAGATAGCGAGCAATCGCTTCTAAGTCTAGTTTTATGAAATTTTGTGCAACAAAAAACTCTTTAAATCTATCAAAGCAGAATACATACTCAGGGTTCTCATGCAAGCTTTACGGTTCCATTTCATAAAAGTTACTGAAATGTAGGTAGCAGTGTCTGGATTTATTTCTTACTATTAGAGACTTGAAATACAGGACACCGAAACAAACAGATTTATAATGTTTATGTAATTAATTTTTGCTGAATAAGAGATATCAGATTTACTTGTTTGTTTTTATCAAGCATGGCAAAACTGCTTTAACCTGGAAATGCAAACTAACTTTGTTGAAATAGATTATGTAAGTAAACCCAGATCTTTTCAATGGAAATATTACTAGAGGACTAAGTCAACTGAAAGTATTAGGGGAAAATTAGCAGAGTGGTTCAGGAGAAAGGTAATGGCTGTAGCCCACAAAATATTTTTCTCTAGCACCATTCTGAGGAAAATTAGTAATGCCCTCCACTCACCTTTTTTGGGAGTCATGCTGATCTTAAGGGAAATGCATAGGAACACAATTTTCCTAAAGACATTTGGTGCAAGGTGTCTTCAAAGCAGCTGATATTACACCTCTCGCATTTGAAGGAAAGAGCTGAAGTGAACTACTTGCAAGCAATGAGAAAAACCCAAAGAGCTATCTGCTGCTATGTCTATACAACTTAATGAAGTTTTGCTGTATTAAATGACTAACCAGTATATTTCATGCTGCCTTGATAATAAAGAAATAATTTGTCTCTTCGTCTTTTCCTTTCAAGAAGTGCTGTCTATTTTCCCCCCTCCATAACGTATCTTGAAGAGGTAGTTAAAGCATCAACACCTATTAAAGAAAATGGAAAGAGTACATCACTGGAAACCTTGGAAACTTTTCAGCAGTGAGTTTGTTTCAAAATAAATGAAAGCCTCTGAACTAATCCTCAGATGAAAAGAGGTTCATATATGTCCTTAATTAGATCATGCTATTGGAACACAATATTATGATAAAGAAGATTTAATAAAGCATTTTGTTCTTTTATTACTTTCGTTTCATGTAACATATCTTCTTATCCAAGCAAGATGTTTGACTTCAAAGGAAGTGTTATCCACCCTCCCTTTGCTCAATAAATAACTCCCGGAGGAGTAAAAACAATATATGTTTGTAGCTTTGCCGACGCTGCTGAGTGGTGAGAAGATCAATCATTGTCGTTCTTTTCTGTAGCTGTAGGTTTAAGATGAATCTCTTCCTTTAAGAAACTTCTGTATAATTTGGTGTGTGTCATTAACCCCTCACCTTCAGGAGAGAGCACCTTAGTAATAAAATGAAATCAAGTGATTTCCCTTGCTGGAGAACATCTCTCTGAGCAGGGGCTGACCCTGTGCAGAGGACCTGGTCAAAATTCATCCTAATAGAGGGACTGAAATGGTAGCTGAAGAAGTGTGTTGGATGGATGGTGGCATAATCAGAAAAGGACCACTAACTTATTTTTCTTCAGTATGAATATGCTAGGCTGTTGACAACAACTAGGCTGTTGACATGACAAAATGGCCCTTCTCTTCTGTTTTCAAATAAACAAGGCTAAAATCTTTCCAGAAAGAAGGATTAGACTCCAAGCCCGTTAACATTAATTTGACAAGGTATCACAGCTTACACTGTAAAGGCTAAAAGACGCCAGAGGAAACAAAATGCTGGATGATGTCTGAAGAGGCATATGTTTCACCTTTTGCTGCAAGGTGTGATCATCTATCAAGATCAGCATACCCGGCAGAGGTTTGTATTTTCTCAGTTTTCCAGAGAAGACTCATTTCTACTCTACATGATTTATTTCCATATTTCTCTCTCACTGACAAAAGTAGTTCCTGAATTTTCACTGAGTTTTCTGCTGCTGCTGCTGAAGCTCATTGTGTCTTCTAGTTACCATCAATACAGAGAGTGGTTTACTTTTTTCTTCTTTATAGCTGACTTCTACATATTTGCTTGGCATGTTCCTCTTTAACGTGCTTTTCTCTGAGTCATGTAGTTTTCTATTTATTTATTTTATTTTATTTTATTTTATTTTATTTTATTTTATTTTATTTTATTTTATTTTATTTTATTTTATTTTTACACTTCTTAAATGTCTGCTGTGTTTTCTGGCTCTTTAATTCAACTTTACCTTCCTTGAACTTGTGTGGCTAGGACTGCACACAGGGGGACAACTAGATCTCTCCTTCATTAAGTAGAATCTTATGTTATAGCCTGTATATCTGTTAATATCCTCTACTAGATGTTTGTATTTTTTCTGTTTTTATAAGAAATGCATATATATTCCATAGTATACAATTTGGATCATTCATGAAGACTTTTACAAGATTCAGTCCCTGGATGGATCTCTGCAGAGCTCCACTTGATCCGCCTTTCTGTTTGCAAAACAAACTATTGATAACTATTCTGTGGATAGCATTGCCAAACACTGGGAATATGAAAGTCAGGGACACATGGAAAAGAACATTGAGCTCCCATGTAATTAATGAAATCTTCCAGATAAAGTGGTTTGAAAACATACCCCCTAAAAAGTTCAAACCAAATAAGGTATTTTATCCTCTGATTTCGTTCCTCAACACCTGCAGCTCCCCAAGAATTGTGTGAATCCAGGAGATCTACAACTTTAAAGAAATAGCTAATTGTTTCTGCATAGCACAGTCTGTGGAATGGAAATAAAAAAAGCAGAAAGAATAAAACTGTGGTTACCGCTGAGGATTTTTCAGCCTAAATCAGGTACAAGATTGTATCGGAGAGAAGCATGATGTCAGACAAACAAGAATGAAAGAAGGTTGTGAGCTAGCTGTTTTGAGATTGTGCTTTTCCATTCTTTCTCCTAAAGTTTACTTTTAAATGATGCAGAATCTGGCAGGGTTCTGTGGGAGTGTGTGCTTTGGCAGTGGATTTCAAGGAGGAAACAAGATGGAAGAATGAAATTACCATTTATGATTCAACTAGAATTAAAGGCAGAAGAGGTAAATTCTGCTTTCAGTTGCACTACAGAAATTTCAGACCTTGTATATATACGTAACAAGCTTTTATTTTAAACTACTGTGTCACTTCATGCTGCTTAAATTAAAACTTCCATTGAATTTTAATTTACCTGTCATCCTCAGAACCTACTACAGTAAGGTAAACCTCTTTAAAGGCATCCTTGTGTGCTATTTTTCCTCATTCATTCAGATTGGTTTAATATTGTTTGCTTTTCACTTTGTATTCTAACAAGCTTGCTCTTCAGTTTTAGAGCAATTTGTGATTACCCCCAAATCCCCAAATGGAAGTTTATTTTAGTGCTTTTTTCGCAACTAATTTGAACTTACATCTGGTTTTAAAGAAATATTTGCCTAGAAATAATAAAATTGCATGGTGTAAATGTAGTGCTGTTCAACTACATAAATAGCAGCAAAGATGTTTAATTGAATATAAACCACTGGTAAAATGTAAACATTACTTTCTTTTTTTTTTTTTTTTTTTGCTTTGTTTGTTTTGTCCCAGGTGCTTTATCCTTAAACTTTGATGACACAAATGAAGAGAACTAATGGGTAACAGAAATTGCAGTTTAAAGTGTGTTCTCACAACTTTACATGTAGAAATCTTCTCTGCAAATGCTTGTTCCCCTGATGCCACTCATTGTGCCTCTAAAATGATTTGTCTGTGTTCAGGATACTCAGCCATTGATTTGTAACTATAGTCACCACAGTGTAAAGTCGTGAATGACTGTAGATAAAACCAGACATGTAGAGCGCCCCTACCCATACAATTCAAGGATGTGTACTGAAACGACAGAAGCTGCAAGATGCAGCTGGGACCTTTCTTTTTAATATCCTCTTATTTGCATCTACCAAATTTAATAATAAACCCCCAGGATTATGGCTGAATGGGAAATTGGCCCAACAAAAACAGTAACACCTGGGCTTCTGGCAGGGGGTGAAGGCTGTGTCACCTTCTGCTGGGGTCACTTTAGGCACCAAAGCCTAAAGTCTTGAAGGCAGAGGGGCCATTACTGCGAGAGATGATTACTACTCCAAGTGCTGTGATCCAGAGGGCTATCTCTGCTTTTAATTGAAGGTTTCACCCATTAGTTTTACCTTGCTGAAAAGCATACGCACCTCTTTGACCTGGGAGAGCCTTTTGTTGCACAGGACTGGCAGCCTGACTTCGTGTTCTGTTTGTCTGCACTAGTGTCTCATCGCTGCTGTGATTCATGGCATGATTTTCACAGCTTCAAAGGGAAGTTTAAAGACATCTGAAAGCAGTGAAGCGAGGAGCTGTCAGGTCAGGCAGTTCCATCATGAGGAAGAGAAAAAATGGGGGAAGAAGGAGACTGAGGGCAAAGTGTGTTAGTCCATTCTTGTTCCCTGACCCTTCCTCGAGGGGGTGCTGCCACCACCTTTCCCAGGCAGCTCTATCAGTGACCCTGGTATGCATATTGGGGCATTTTGTTACAAATTAAACGTGAGGGAAAATCAGATCACTGAGCTCAGCTACAGCTGAAAAGCCAGTGGGAAGGACACTGGACCCTTCCCCACCAGGGCTTAGAGGCGTTCAGCCTAACCTGCTCCTGGGGAGGCTGATTATCCCAAGGGCAGAACCCCAGCAAAGCCTGATGAATTTTAGGAGGCATTTATGTATTTTCCTATTTATGCTCCAATTTTGCTAAACCCACTCACATTCTTACCTTACAGTCAACTTATTTTTAGTAATAAACAGTACTTGCTGATGAAAAAAACCCCAACCTGCCAGAAATTTTACTTCACTTTTAAACCTTTTTTCCCCTTGGAATTCCTTATCCTGTTAAATTTGGCTTCACGCTTTTCTGTCTTTGTACTGTCATCTTTGATACACTTTTGATATCTATTCATTAGGCTTTGAGCTGCTGCCATTCAAAGCAAAATAATACAACTCAGTGTGGTAGACACAGAATTACAGCAGGAAAGAAGATACCGCAATATAAGCTGTCCTCCATCCAGCTGATTTAGAGCAGGGGAAAATATACAGGGGAAGACAGTACAACATCATAATTATTAACAAGGTTTAACTATTATTGATCTTTTTCCCCCATAATTATCAACTTTAATGTTTGCATGAATGAGTATTGACCCTGTTAATTCTCCTTCAGTTAACTCTAAATGGAAGCTGTGGCTATGGAGATAGACAGATCCATTACACAGTCTCTACATTGAGCAATCATTTTGCAATGGACTTTCTAACAGAAACCAAGAATATTTACTGAAAAACTGCTTTTTCAAGTGAGAATTCTTGTATGTTCACAACATTTTAGAACTGAATGTGAAAATTATGTCAGGAAAAACTACTTCTGAAAATCCTAATGACCTTCCCAGGACACATTATTACTACTTAGCAAATAAAACATAACAGTGTTGCTAAGTGAAGCTTTTATTGCAGTATAAAATATGCAATGTTCATGCCTGTGTACCATGAAAATGGTATGGGAATGAAGAGATGGAGCAAGGGCAAATTGATGTATTTTGATTTATTTTAGCAAATAAATAGAATAAATTAGAAACAACAACAAAGAAGTTATTCTTATCAATTTATATAGATTGTCATGAAAATGTGATTAGTGCCTAATTGCGCTAGCTTCCAGTTTTGTCTTTTAAATGGAAAACCTTCAAAGTAAAAGGTAAAGAAAACAGGATATGAATTTTAAGGAAATATTAATGAAGTAATTTTGAGTAATGAATATTGTTTAAATCAATGTGATCTTGTTTGGTGGATAAATTATAAAGATAAAATTAAATAGAACTATGTCAACTTTTTTTTACCTATTACTTATGCATATCTAGTTAACACTTGCCAGCTATGATATTCTTTCAAAGGAGAAATTATAAAAACACTTTAAACATTATTAAAGCTCTAAAAATGCTTACAGATGCTTTGATTCAGAACCACTACACTCAGTTATTTCTGCCCTTAGTTTTCCACAAGATATTTATTTTCTTTTTTTTTCCTTTTTATGCAGCTAGACACTGAGAAAAAAAGTGTTCAGGGAAATGAAAATGTTGTATACATCATTAAGATTATTGATTTAGCCCAGAGAAGCAAGTCCATTCAAAATTAAGACTGCAACTTGATGTTTAATCAATGCAATTGGGCTTTAGTAGAACAGGAACTATAAACAGGAGTGATTTCCCAAAGCGTGCTAGTATTTCAGGGAATAGAATTCAAGCAGGGTGAATTAAGGACAAAGTTGCATATATCTCTTCATTTATTTCAGCTTTCTTAGTGTTTGTCAATCTTTGCATTTTTTTGAATGGTAATTGAATTTATAGATGATTTTAAACCATGTGTTTAAAACTCAGTGTGTCTGGGGTGATGTTATTAGCTTGGGTAAATGCAGATAATTCTGCATGTCAAAGACAATTAACACGTATCCTGTGGTCTTGATTACCAGGTTCAAGGAAATTCTGCCCAGAAGAAATTCTTACTAAAGCCTCATGGAAAGTTAAAGGCCTCTGCCCTACAATTAAAAGGGGAAGGTAATGGACCCCCCACTTTTTTTTGGTGATTGACTATAAACCTTGGCTCAAGGGACTGTTCTCAGAGGACAGGGTTAAAGCAGTCAAGAATAAAAAGAGGTTGTTTTAGTTGTGAATGTGTCTACATTCCTCAGTTGCCTTTCTTAAAAGAAAAAAACAACCTTAAAAATAAGAGTAAGTAATGCCACACTGTCTCACACAGGAAGAATCAGTAAGAGGGGCACCAAGTGCAGGTCAGGCATGCTTGTACTTGGACTATGTGAAAAGTCTTGTCTTTCTGTGTGTTCCACATATAGACAAGTCACTTTATATACCTGTTCTGGAGTAAACAGCCCATTTCTCATAAACCCTTGCAAAAAATGAAGTGATTAACTAACATTGAAAGAAGACAGTCTAGAATACCTCTTCTGCGGCTACTATTTTCTTTTAGCCCACTGGCAATAATTAATCCTTAAGCATGTGGAGAAGAAATTTTGGCAACTGAATCTTAACCTTTCAAGTCAAGAGCTGAGGTGAGCTGTTAGCAACCTTTTCTTCTGTTGTCAAGAAACTGTGCTCTAAGTCACAGCAGGATGCTGTCAAATGTGAAAGTTCAACTCCACTTCAGTGCAAGGTTATGCTCTGCATACTCTGCTTGGTGCTAGAAATCTAACTTAGAAAATGCTATGCAGATGACCCTGGCCATCTTGGAAATGTTGACTACCAGCAGGGTAACCATGACAATTTTCAGTGTGAATTACTGTAGAGTGAAGGGAGATGAGATTAGGAAGTCTGGAGAAAGCTTTAGGTAGTCACAGGGGGAGATGGTGGAATTTGACCTGAATTTTCGGCTAGGATTTGTCTGAGAAGGTCATACAGGAGAAAGAACACAGGGATGACAAATAACTGGAAATATAATTGAATAACTAGGAAAACTGACAAAGCAGAGGAGAGAATGTAGAGATGAAACATCTACTTTTGTGCACATTTAATCTCCAGAAACAAGGTAAGGGTGTCCCCTGGCACATGTTAACTGTGTTCTCATGAGTCAGTTTTGTCCATGGTCAGCTCCTATTGCCCCTCCAACAGCCATCTAGCAGCCTGACTGACTTAATTCCTTTTGAGTGCATGCAGACTCATCTCTGGTCCCTTTGGAATACCTTCATGTCTTTGTCAGATGCGACTGACCTTGCCACTGCTGCAAATGTGTGGGGGTCAGGGGAAAACTGCACAGTCCGAGCAACATTACAAAGCCTGAAAAGCCTGGGCATGATAGGGATGTTGGAAAGCAAATGAATGGAGTTGATCAGAGCTATTGGTATCATTCAGATACCTTTTCATGTCCTGTACATGTGCTGATGGCTTTTGAGGGGGGAAAGGTTGATGCCTTGTTCTTGAGTAGCCCTCACTGATTGCTCTGTCCAGAAGACAAGGCAGAGGGCAAAAAGCTGCTAATAGCTTAAGCCAGGGTGCATTTAAGTGGGGAACCCATGTCTGAGGAGAAACTCTGTGGTCCACAGTGGAGTTAGTACTGGGTGAATTTAGGAGCCCCCAGAGTTAGGCTGTGCTCAAAAGTAGGATTTCTGAATCTCTAGCTTAGATATGAGGTAGCGAAAATGCATCTGATTCTTGCCCTGGACACCAAAGACAACCCTGGGCTGGATATGCTCTAAATCTCATAGTGGATTTCTCTTTTTACAGCAAGAAAGAATAAAGAAGGAAGTGAGAAGTTATTTCGCTATGAGGGAGAAGAATGAAGGAAGCCCTATGAAGGTGAAAATTTGAAGAAGAGTTTGGTCCCACGTGTTGAAGGTAACAGAGATTTCAGTAAAAAGGAATGGGATCTGATGGAGGAAAGGTTGTTAGTCACTTTAAGAAGGGCAGTAAGGAGGATAGAAGCTAGGTCAACATACTATCAATGTTAATGCCTAATGCAAGTTTAAGTTATATTCCTCCAGGAATATATTTCTTCCCTGTAGACTTTTTCTTTGAACACAGCCCAAAGGTGAGCTCAACTTCTCATACCATAAAAGGGTAAATTCTTCACTGGATGATTACTTTTACACCCACCCCCTCAAAAAAAAAAAAAAAAGAAAAGAAAAGAAAAGAAAAGAAAAGAAAAGAAAGTAGAAAGAAAGAAAATAAGGAAAAGCCTGTGGTTTTGGGAGATGAATTTTATGCTTTAATGGCATTGGAACTGAAGCAGCAGCCTTTCCATTATACTAAATAAGGAAATAAGACAACAAAAAAAGGCAATGTCAACCTTCCCTGACAAATAGTGCAGCTTACGTGTTTTTTACTTCTGGTTGATTTTTGATAAGCTTATTGCATGCATCCAATTTATTGGTGTGAATCTCCCTGCTGAAATATTCATGACTTGTATGAGCGCAATAGGTGTTTGTACTTCTTGGTTTGGCCCCACAGCGCTGTACACACAAGGTTGCCCAAGGCTCATTTTACAAATCTGCCTGCTAGCTGCCAGCTAGCTTCTATGTTTTTCTGCAGTGTCACTGGCACCTTCTAGTAAAAAATGTCAGGATGAAAAAAAATAAACAGCGTTATCAGCTGGCTGTACCATTCCTTACAAAACAATGGCAACAAATGTCATGAGAGGAGTGGGATTGTATTTTTATTTATGGTTTATTTCAGATAGACCCACTTGTTTCTTCAAAGAAGTGTGTATTGCTGTGAAATCTCTGTGTAGAGGTGTTAGAAGATTGAACTGAAAGCACAGCAAATAGGAAATCTGCTGGGCCATGTAGACTCTCTTTCATATATGCTCTTTTCAGGAGTTCTGCTTGCACATACTTCGTCATCAGGATTTGTGCTAAGGATGTATACTCTTTAAAGACTAGTTGCTCATGAAGGCATAAAGTCTCTCTTAAAATCTATTAGTTTTGTTTGTGCTGAAAGTATATAGTTACCATTCAGGTACAATGCTCCATTTGTATAGCTTTCAGCAAATGTGCTGTCACATAGTTAGCGTAATGATTAAGGGCATTTTGAGAAGCTTACCACCTTTGCTTGTAGAGAGAGGGTACCTTGACCTATAAAACACCCAAGTGGTACACTTAATAAATTTATCATTTTGCAAGATTCGTCCATGGATGTTTTATTTATAATTCATTGTTATTAGAACATTTCTACAGTGAATGTTTGAGTTAACTCTTAGCTCTCTCTTAATTCTCTTTTGAAGTATTCAGTGGTGAAATAAGAAAGAATGCAGCTCAATGGCCTGTTCTTTTCCTATGAGAGGAAAATGTTTGCATGGAGAGTGCAATTATGAAGGACCAAAACCTTAATGTGAAAGCTACAATATTGCACAACCTCAGGTATTCTTAAAAACACTTTCTTCCACAAGAACTGAATAAGAAATTAAGTCCTTGCTCTGAACCTTGCTGTAGATCATAATGGTTAGTTCCACACAAACTATTCCCCTTTTCCCCTATATAAGGTGAACACTAGCATATTCATTTTCAAGTAAATATAAATATTCTGGTAATAAACAGACCAGAATCTTTGAAGTAGTGATTTGTGTGGTCACATTTTGCTGTAGAAAATGATTAAGTGTCGGCCCCCTTCAGAAACTGGAAGGCTGCAATGGAGTCTCCATGCAGCCTTTCCTCCAGGCTGAACAGCCCCATCTTTCTCAGCCTGTCTTCATACGGGAGGTGCTCCAGTCCCCTGATCATCCTCGTGGCCCTCCTCTGGACTTTTTCCAACAGTTTCATGTCCTTTGTATGTTGAGGACACCTTATGTTGAAGAACTGCACACAATACTCCAAGTGAGGTCTCACAGGAGCAGAGTAGAGGGGCAGGATCACCTCCTTTGACCTGCTGGTCACACTCCTTTTGATGCAGCCCAGGATACAGTTGACTTTCTGGGCTGCGAGCACACACTGCCAGCTCGTGTTGATTTTCTCATCAACAAACACCCCCAAGTCCTTCTTCACAGGGCTGCTCTGAATCTCTTCTCTAACCAACCTGCAGCTGGGATTGCCCCAGCCCAGGTGTAGGACCTTGCACTTGTCATGGTTAAACTTCATCAGGTTGGCATCAGCCCACCTCACAAGCATGTCAAGATCCCTTTGAATGGTATTCCTTCCCTCCAGCATATCGACCGAACCACCTAGCTTGGCGTCATGGGCAAACTTGCTGAGGGTGCACTCAATCTCACTGCCCATGTCACCAGCAAAGACATTGAACAAGACTGGTCACAACACCAACCCCTAGGGACACCACTCATTGTTGGTCTCCAGTTGGACATTGAGGCATTGACTGCAACTCTGCATGTGGCCATCCAGCCAGTTCTTTATCCACCAAGTGATCCATCCATCAAATGTTTTGCACAAGTCCGGGTAGGTGCTGCCAATTGTTTTGCCTTTATCTTTCAGTTCTGTAGCCTCATCATATAAAGCCATCAAATGGATCAGGCATGATTTGCCCTTAGTGAAGCAATACTGGCTGTCACCAACCACCTCATTGCTTTTCATGTGCTTCAGCATGGTTTCCAGTAGAATCTGATCCATGATTCTGCCAGGCACAGAGGTGAGATTGACTGGTCTGTAATTCACCTTTGTGAGTCAATGAGATTAGGTCAATTACTAATCAAATACTGAACGTCTTTTGTACCAAGGGGAAATCACGCTACCCTTGGATGCCTCAAGTAGCTACAGAAGCTTCTGTGATTCAGGCATGTTCAAAGCTTAATGTCTGATTTTTTTCCATTTTTTTTATTATATGTCAAACTTTCAAATAGAAAGCAACATGCTACACATGTGATGAAAACCAAACAACACATTTTTTCACAGAAATAGATGGTTGGTAGTCTTCGTGTGTCTAAATATCAGTCAGAGCAAAGGCAGTTTAAGTAATGGTAGTGGCTGTGGGTGTCTTGTGCATATCTCAAATCAGCAATGACAGAGGCAGTATAAAAGCAATTTATGAACCACAGTCCTCTTGGGAACTACATTTCAAGCCATAATTTCATCTAAACTGTTTATCAGCTGCTTTTATTTAATGTATGAAGTGTTAAAAATTTTCTGTGACATTAGGCTTGTTATTGTCTTTTGATTTATATATTAAAATAAGACATAGTAAGTACAAAGATTGCTAAGTGGTTTTGTGTTTGAAAAAATTTTGGAAACATTTGATACAGTGGTAAAATCATTCATACAGTTGTTAAAAATTAAGATATTAGAGTGATGAACTTTTAAATAGCTTAGGATAGAAAAAACATGAACTGTAAGAATTTTTATAGGCCCATCTTGCAAATACAGATGCTTATACTATGAGGAGATCCATGACCATATATGTGCAAACAAATAGCTGGTCATAGTTTTCAGACCTGGGAATGCAAAACATTCCATGATAGGTGTGTGTGAAGGCATAAATTCACGTACTCAGAAATGCCTGGGTGGACCTCTCTGTGTGTTTGGTACTCATTTAGCTTGACTGGTGGCTGTCTGCATTCTCTTATCTGTAACGGTTTGATTTTAATAACCACTGAAGTATTCCTAAAATCTTAAACATACTTGCAGTGTGAAAAAAATCTTGGGATGAAATTTCTTAATGCTACACAGAGATCCATCAGTGCATGCACCCAACTCCTATCCTGGGAAAGTGGGGATGGAAGAGTCATTAGAGAGGTGGCTCTGCCTTCTGGCTAGGAATGGGCCAAAAGAAAGCAATCCTCATGTGAACAGAAGATTATTTAATGAAAGGTGCAAGAGGCAGCCTTAGATAGCAGAGTGTGGTGGGACATGGCAGAAACATGACAGCTGGGGAGGCAAAGTGCTGAACTAACATAAAACCCCTCAGGGTGAGTCTACTTTCCCCAAACAGAAGTTGTCAAAACAGCATGTAATCCCAACTACAAGCAAACTCCCATGTATGATATTTCCTGTACAACTGCAATTTTCTAGGCATGTACTGTGGTTGCCCTTGAATGCTGGTACATAAAGAAGTGTATAAACACCTTTGGAATTTGGCAATTCAGTAAATGAAATATCAATTATGGATCTGGAAGGGGAAAACTCTGTTGTTGCCCCCTCTCTTCACAACGCTAAGCATGAACTAAGGCACTTCTTGATCAAAAACTTTCCTGTGGAGGATGGAGGAAACTCATCCTGGGGATATGAAGGGAACAACCGGCTGCAGGTCTCCATAAACAGAGACACTTCAGCTTGGGGTGATGGGAGGAGCATGAGAAAGGACTTAACACTTGTCAAGACCGTCATCATGCAGTATGGGCATTTTGGGCAACCATTCACCAATAGCTTTCCTGGTACTACTGGGAGAGCTGCCACACATAGAAAGACTCAGCGTAGGACAACAGACTTGCATAGTACAGAAATGTCTGACTGAAATGGGGGAGCAGAACATGAGCATTCAGGAGCATCTCATACTACGTGTTCAGACCATCTTTTTTTGAATATTCAAGCACCTGTTTTCTACATTTCTTTTGGCCAAGAGCTTTTTTGTCTTGGCATGCTTTTCCTACAGATGTATAACCCACATGGTACAAGAAAAGGAGTGTAAAGAACAGCCAAACAATGAACTTAGTTTTAGTACCATCTGTAACCATTATGAGTAAAGTTCATAAAACACCAGAAAGACTGATATTTAACACTTATGCATACTGGGATGTAAGTGGAAAATTATGGTCAGCTGTCTGATATTAGTGCAGTAACACAGAATTTACCTGGTTTTTATTTTCACTTTCTGGCTGTGAAGTGTATCTTGCAGATATCAAGTGGAGGAAACCTGTGTTTAAGATCCTGCTTTTCTTTTCTTAGTGTTTGAAAGTTCTGCATGTAAGAGGAATGGCAGTTTTGATGCGGCAAGTGTATATAGCATGCACTTAACATATATGTAAGTGATTCCATTAATTTCATAGTTTTAAAGTAGACACATGTTTTGTCACTTCATACTGCAGGTTTTCTGGTCTTCAGCCTACATGAAATTACATTTGAATATTTGCTCATTGGCATCCTTGAAATCTAGAGTGATTTTAGGCTTGGACCTCCTGTGAGTAAATCTCGGGGCGGACTCATAGATGGAAGAATTGCTAATCAGTAACATAAACAGCTGCAATAGGCTGAGAATACAAGTATGTTTTAATTATATTTTATACTTACCTTGCATGTTTCCACTTATCTCTGTTCTTTTTATTTGTGAAGGGAGGCTCTCCAGGAACTGGGAGATATACACTCGCACCCTGTGAATGAAACTTGTCTAAAAACTCATAAAGTCTGATGGGTTTGTGTAGCTCCTAAAACCTCCAACCCTGTAAAAGCACATTTGTAATGAATTTTCTGGATCCAGCAGGTTGTGTTCATTTAGAAGAAGAGAAATCCACTAAACCACTGCAACACCAACAATTCAATTTCATTTACTTAATAGGAAATGAGAGTTTTGACAAATAGGTGTTGATATTTTTTTTTTCTTTCAGTATTTTTTTAAAGATGCATAAAACCTACCTTTCTACATGGCCTTTAGGGTCTTTCTAAATGGTGCAGCTTTTTTTCAGAAGCAGGGAAAAGAAGCAAGAGGTTTATTTATTTATTTGCAATCCGAAGAGGTTTAGAGAATAAATGAAAGAAGTTGCAGCTCTGCTTGGGAAATTTCTCTTTTCCCTTTTTTGTAGGTTTCACAATTCTACATTGCACTTGCAAGGAAACTTCTCATGAGGCATTTGTGGCTGTTATTCCTTTATCCTGAGCCTGTGAAAAAAACAAAAACTTGAAGACAAAGAAGTGACTTGCCAGCTGAAGAGATGATAGTTTTCTTTTTCCCTCCATGAAGAAAAAGATGTTTCACATTAAGCTGTCTTTATATGAATGTTAACATCTATAAACAGACATTAGTGTCCTTTACACAGCTCTCTAGCTGGAAGCCTGAATTAGAGATGTAAATCTCTTGAAAATATGTATCAAGCCCTAAATTTTCCATTGGCTTTTCAGGAGAATTTAATCTAGCAGACATGATAACAGGTCTTAATCTGGTCTCATAACAACTGTACAGTACATTCATATTTGAGAGTACTGGAGGTAACTCCTCATTTTTGCCAGAGAGAGATTGAATCAGGCTCCCATATTTTAAAAATTGATTTGTTAAAATTGATCACCCTAGACAAAACCAGCCTAGATAAAACCAGTACTGAATCAGTACTTCTGTCCCTTAGAAGTCTGGTAAAACTGCAGTTGTAAAGTGTTACTGATGAGTGCACACACACATAATTGTATTTGATGCATGTTATGAATGACAGAAGTGAGAAAAACCACTCCTTACTTTTCAGTTTTTAATGAGGTCTGATGTAATGTAGGGTTTTTTTCTTACTGCTGTTAAAGATCTGTGAATATCGTCTTTGGCAAGCATGCTACTTCAGGCAGGAGCCTGCAGTACAAACGGGAAAAGTATGGCATCAGGCTTTCACCACAGAATTAAAGGCACAGTATTAAGTGCCTAAGTCATAAATGCGTATTGTCTTTAATAGGAAGGTACATCACACAAGATATACTTTCAGTACATTTGGAGAAAATACTCCTTGCAGTTGAAGAAATACATATTATAGCATTTGTAAAATCATAGCTATTGACTATAAATTGAAACAGTGAACTCAGAACAGAGCAGCAAATGCTTTGGGGAAATTAATCAGAGCACCATGAAATAGAAGTATTACATCATAAACAACTTACAAGTCAAAATTTTCATAGCTGAAGAATTTCCCTTTGCAAAATGCTGACCTGACAGTTTGACAAGTTAAATAGAAAATCATAGGTTTTGCTGGCTTTTTGTAAAAACTTAAGAAAATGTTTTCATTTGTAAAAAACAAAACTATTGGTTTTTACAGGCTATTTTATTTTATTGAAAACTTCTAGACTCCCTTTGTTCTAGTTTTTTCTCAGGTTTTCAAATTCATAGAAATCCACTGGTTAGAATTCTAGTCTTTTAGTAAGGCCACTACTAATAAAATGGATTCATTAGTGCCTTAATTTTGCCATGGGGTTTTTATCCCTTCATCAACTACTTTTATTTAGGCGGTCTCCCAAAGCTGTGTCTTTTCCATCTTGTCACTATCAAACCAGCAAAAGACCAGAAACCTGAATTGCTGCAGCTCAGTGTGTGATCTTAATGAGTCTGCAAACAAGAGAAGCACAGTTTCCTCCAGAGTACTATTTGGTGTTGAAATGATTTAGGTCTGGAAAATCAATCTGGTCATCCTTCTGGACAATTTCTGAAACAAATATTTAGCAAGATTTATAGTGTTGTACATATGCAGGCCAAAGGATTCTACTGGAAGGCAGATTTTTGCAATACCATATAATCAACTACTCAATAAGATGTTTTATTGTTCTTGCTTTTTTTTTTCCTTGGGTAGTAAATACAATTCTGCAACATGTTTTAGGGCCATATAAATATAACGAATCATTCAGCTTTTCATTTCTTCTGTAACTAGATGATTTTATATTATCCTGTTTATAGAATAGATACGAAAACACTGGAGGCATTTAGATGAAAGCAAACAAACAAAAACCTAAATGAAACACCTCCCCTTACATGCACTTTAATTACTGAAATTTCATTTTCAGCTTAGTCATTTGAACCCATTAAAGTGTAGACTCTTCAGAAATGCCTAAATAACATAAGTTCAAGTGAAACTTTAGCGCATAAATATAATGTGAAAACAGGGTGTAAGAATGAAAATCATTAATGTTGTTTTTAACATAATAAGGTCATTTGCCTGTTAATCATTCTCTTAGTTTATTCCAACCACATAGTCTAGGAATATTGTCACATAGCATATCCCCTGACACACTTCCTTTATGCAAACAAAAAGCAAAACCATCATTGGAAAACCTTAACACTTAAGCATGAGATGAGAAAAAAGATACATGCAGACATGTGCAGCCAGGAGAGCAGTGCTGGTTAGCATGGCCCATTCTAGTGGGCTATCAGTACACCTGTATGCCGAGATGTCTGGAGCTTTCAGTCAAGAATGTATCTGGAGACTCTTACTGGGAAATCCTGCAGGTATCTGTGTGTAAAGCAAGGTGACATTATTTTCAAACCACAAACCTAGGACAACTTGCAGCAACATCTTTTATGGCTGTGAAATATTCAGGTGCTCTGCATTCAGCTTTCTCTGATAAGCTCTGTGGGCACTGGAGATGTCCCATGCATCGAGGCTAGTTTTGAAAGCCCTGAAAGCTATCCTTATCCCTGCTGAGGCCATCCCTGCCTCTCCTTTCAAGGACAAACTGCAGCATGGCACTGATGAGACTCCTCCACTGCCCCTGACTGAGATGCTAAAGCCTTGCTGCCTCACAAGCGATGGTCCACCTCAAGTGCAATCTCAGATTTGGCTGGAACATGGGTTTATAATGTTCAATGGCAATCTGTCAGGGAGAAAGGAGTGCAAACACTTCCTATCTGGGCAGTGTTGTAGGCAAGTATTTTATTGCTATGAGTAGCTTTTCTATTAATTTATAGAAAACTTTTCATGTTTTCTATATGCTACAATTTGGAAAGTACTCAGAATTTCAAAAGTAAAAGTGAACAGGAGACAGTCCTGGCAAAATAAAGATGTAACTGGATCCAGACACCAGATGACTTCTGCATTCTCTGTACTTGGACAACAGCAGTGAAGTCAGTCAGGGGCCAAGACACCAGTCTTTTGACAGCACACAGAAGAGACATGAAAATGTCTGCTACAGTTATAGTAGGCCAAAAATTTGTTTTGAAGCCAGAGATATTAGCTATTTCATCTGACCAACACCTTAAGGTGGTTAGAACAAGCTGCATCAAAGCAGATTTGTTTTTCCTGCTCTAAGCCTAATGCTTTAATTTTAAGAAAATAAGATTAAAAAATGAAAGGGAAGAGATGCAAAATTCTTTGAAAAAAAAGCTGAGCTTTATACATATCAATTTTTGAAACTTTTTTTAACCATAGAAGAGACCAAATGATTTTTATGTCTTTCTAGAACTTAGAATCACTCCTCAGTCTAAGCATGGTGTGAATGAAAAGTGATCCCCAGTTTTGAATAAGCTATTTTTTTTTGTTTTCATTGAACATTTTCTTGTTATTATCTCTTATGAGACAAGGTCAAAAGGTCTTTTTAATTAATCTTATTGATGTTTTAATCAGCATCTTTCTATGATCTCTTAATGACATAAAGAAACTTGCCAGTTCCTCTTCATATGAGAATTTTCCTGCAAACAACAATACTTAGTATTGTCAATGAACCCATTCTAATTCTTCAATAGCCTTTACAAGTGTGGTGAACACTACTGCAACAGGTACCTGCTGAATACCATAACTGTGACTGTTATCTTAGAAAAGTCCATGTACTCTTCTAACCCACTTCACCCTTTTGACCACATTGGCTCAGCTGGAACATTTTTTACACAATACCATTTTTTCCTGTTTTAATTATGATGAGCTGATAATCCTAAAAAGTGGAAGAATCAGTCAAAAGAAAAGCTTTTCCTAGGTTCCATCCTCATCTTTTGTCAACTGATTGCAGAATTAACTAAAGGTAGTGTGAAAATCTTTGCCTTTGAGCAAGAAACTCCACTTATTCATATTGGAATAGTAACAATTTGGAAATTTTCTTTGATCCACCTCTGTCTTAGAGCACTCAACAGCTCTCTGTCTCCCTGTAGCTGGTCATATACCAAGCAATACATCTTCTTGGTGTTTTTTCTTGATTATCATGACCAACCATATTTTTTTCTGTAATTAGTTCATCAAGAGTACAACTGAAGGTGAATAAATTGAGTCTTGATTTTTGGTAATGATGGTTATTCTCCTCCAGCATGGATCTGAGGCATAAATTTGTCTTCCTTGGTCACCAAGAGAAACTCTGGAGATTCACTGGAGAGATTCACTGGAGTCATTTGTCAAACACTTCTATTACTTCCTACTCAGCTGCATTGGTTTCTCCTGATCTACATCCACAAATTGCTCAGAGAAAATTCTCCACCAGTTGAACCTTTCTATGTTTGGAAGTACTATGTTCATCCAACATTTTTGCCAGCTTAAATATCCCTAGTTGGTGCATGGAAATAGAATAAGATATTGTTAATTGTTATACCAATTGTGTTATTAAATTTCCTTTGTTTACCTGTCAATTTTGAAAGCAGATTTTTGACTTTCTATGCTGCAATAGTATTATTCTGTTACATTGATTTCTGTTCCGCCTCTGTTTCTCTTTTTTTGCAACTTTTCCTGAATTAATGCAATAATTGACTGAAGGCAAGAAATCAAGGCTGCAGGATTTCTTTTGCCATTCTGTTTCTATGAATAATAATTTTTCCATTATTTTCTGCTTTCAATATTGCTTATTTTTGGTTATACACATCAGTAGGTTGCAGCCTAGTGACTGAATAGCTTAACACTGAGAAATGCAACTCACTACAGTAGAAATGTATACTGTCTTCTTTTGTAAAATTGATATGGCCATATGGGTGCAGAACTATTTGTATAAACATAAGTTATACACCAAAAGACATTAAAATACATTCTGAAGATGTAAAGACAGATATAAATTCAGGTTTTTTTACAACAGAGTGCATGAGCAGGTGCTTAATTTTGAGTCAATGCTTTTTAAGTGTGTGCTTCTCTAGTGCTATCGGAACATCAGTAGTGTTTTGTTGGGATTGACAGCTAATTTTCAAAGATTAATTTGACTGAGATCATCAGAAGATGCATATGGAGGAGGGTATTGAGATACAAAAACTAAGTCTCACTAAGTGGAAAGGAGCAGTCTGCTTTACTAGCCATGGCTGAGGAATACCAAAATTTGGAGGAAGTAGGTTTGTTTCTTCCTTGGAATACTCTTCTGAAAATGATAGAACTGATTCATGCTGACAGCAGACAAGTAACCTAACTTGTAGTTGAACTTCAGTGTCATATATACATTTTACTATGTTTTATAGATTGTTTTTAAAGGGCTCATAGTAGGAGAGCTGAAAAGCAAAACCGTGCACATAGATTGCAGCAGTTGGTCAGAAAGCAATCATGTGATTGGTAATTTTCCAGGGAGACCTGAAGGGGGCAAGTTGCATTTATGTGATCTAAATCCACTGGTCACATTCAGAAGGGATTAACATCTGTTAAAAGTATTATGTTTATCATGCAGGTGTTTCAATATTTGTATTTATTACGTGTTGCAGTAACAGTCTCTGAGAAAACATTCATATAACAATCTGGTTGTTTTATTGTCTGAATCTGTCAGGACAGTCATTTTGTTACTCCCAACATTGTGATCCCCTTGCAAGCTGTAAACTATTTAATGAAGTGAGTATATGGAGAAAGATGACAGACTTTCAAACTTTTGGAAGACAGTTTTACATCAGAGACATTAGTTTTTGCCCTTGGGATTGTTCCTAATACATGTATGGCAAAAATGTTGAATTAGATTGAACATTTCCAGAATTCCAAAGTATTCCCCTGTGCAGTTCTATATTTGACATTGCTTTCATTTTATCAATAAACAATACACTTAGATTCTAATATTAACAGAAATAAATATTCCATGAAGTACCTCATAGAAATTGCAATTATATATCACTTTGAGGAGCTTTCCTTCATGTGTCTATAATGCTTTTATTGCTCAAGAAGTAACTCTGCAGATAGAGTGACTTGTAGGAAAACTGTTGCTTGTTTTTTCTTTTTAAAGATAAAATTTAAAAGCTAAACATCTGCCGATTTGCTTTGCAGTGTAACATGACACTGCCCGTACCATGGACAAAACAGCTATGTTAAAAATGTTAAGGTTGCAAAATCAAGTGCTCCAAAGCATGAGGAAATGCAACAGTTTAGGTCACCTGTGTGATCTTAATTTGGCCTCCTTGAATGATTACATTATGATTCAGTCTTTATTATAGTATCATGGATGTTTTTGTTCACAGAACCTCTTGAATCTGATCCAACTCATACTGGAGCTAACGGACATATTTTCATTGTCTTCAGTGAATTTCAGGCTGGGTTCCAAACGACTATTTCTTTTGTTCTTATTTAATCCATATTTCTTGAAATAACATAGGTGCATGTAATGATGAAGTTTATCCTGTGAGTAAGACATGATCCTTGTCCTGAACAATTTACAAAGGCCCTGTTCATATAATGAACTGGAGGTGATTTGCTCTCTATGCCTAAATGGATCACTATTTTGCTTTTTATTAATCCACAAAAATGTAAGTTTATTTTTACATGGAGTTCATTGCTGTAGCAAAAAGAAACAAACAAAAAAGAAAAAATAGACGCTAAGATAGATTTTTTTATATTTTTTTTTTTAGGAAATAATACATACCAAGGACAAAGACAACACAGTTCAGACGTAAAAGAGTGTACACAGGTGAAAGAATACAGAAAAGGTAGGAAGCAGAGCTGAGGGAATGGGTTAATTTTTTTTTCTTTTAGCATTTGCAGACCAATAGATTATAAAAATTACAATGATTACTGCAGAAAGATAATTTTCAGTAGTAAATGTCTAGCAAAAGATAGTAGTTAGGAGGGGTAAGATCAGTCATGATGTGGCAGAGATACTGTGAAATACTGAGATGGGATGAGTTGTACCAGCCAACTTGTCCTTATGTTGGTCCTAAATTTGGCCAGGCATTAGCTGCAATTATATGACACGTCTCGACTTACTAGAAAAAAGCATAGCTTCCAGGAATAAGCTTCCGTTTCCCCCTCCCACCTTGATGTATGTTGAGAACTAAGATGATTTAGTGTATTGCCATCTTTCCACAACGCATACCTTCATATTCTTTCTCAGATGGTTTGTATCTATTTCTAATGTGGCCTTCAGAAAAGCAGGATCACACCCAATTTATTTTCTATTTCTATTGGCAATTTAACTTACTGCATGTCCTCACTCAGTAGAACTCTTTCCTGATCACTGATGTCTTCTAACAATATCAACGGCAGCAGTGTTCATTAACATTTCCATTTATTGATCCTGCTGTCAAAAGAATATGACTGAAATGTTTATATGTACTATGTACATATAATTTTATTATTTCTTTTGGCCTTCTGAATTAATAACATCTGTTGCTACTGATGGAAAATATCCTCTGGGCCACAGAGGAATCAGTCACATGTTGCCGCTAGAACAGCCTGTGTGAATCAGCAGTAAGATAGACTCATCACTCTGCACCTAGCAGATACAACATCAAAATGGAGCCAAGACATTCCTGTCCAAAGTGGGAGGTAATGGTCTATCCTCTAGCTTGAAAAGAGAGGCCTCAAACCATTTTCTGAGCTCTTGCAGCCTAGCAGGCAGAGCTTAGTCTGATCCAATGCAAATTTCACATCTTCATAATCAGAGCTTTCTCTTGCTTTTCTAATATAAGGAACAAAGTGGTCCATAAGCTAACTGCAAGAACAACAACAACAAATTCAGGAATAAAGAGTGCATAGCATGAGAAGTCCCTGAGTCCTTATGTTCTTTGATTCTGAAGGATGACTTTGGAATACTTTTCAGCAGTTTTCATTTATGTCAGGTCTAAAATTTCAAAGACCTATAAAATATCACACATTCTCAATGTGATACATTGTATCAGTGTCATTACCTGAAGAGGCTGCAGGAAGTAATGAGCATAATACTATGCTTCAAAATGCTGATGCAGGAGAATTAAAAATAATATTTTAGTTTTCAAAGGGGCAAAATTTCTCCACATTTAGAAAAATGATCATGGATCTTTCATATATTCTATCCAGAATTACTGTCTCGAGTACCAAATAAGTAATACAGTCTCTTACTCAAAGTAGTGCTATTCTAAATATAGTAAGCATTGATCTTGATGCACACTAAAGGTTAAGCCAGCAATCAGGTGTTTTGTTTAATGTTTGTCCAGTGTCTAGCACACTCACAACTGGAGCAGGTGGCCAGGTCACCTACTCAGATAAATCACGCATAATTATCTAACCTTCTTAGTCAGATAACTAGTAGAAACATAATAAATATTAGTCTTTTTTTTTTTTTTTTTTGTAAGACCTATGAGGAAAAGCTGCATTGAGGGAAGTCTATGGCAGATTGGACCTTTGAGTCTTACATCTACAGTGAAGACAACTTTTTGTGCAAACTAGCTCATATAGCTCATAGATGGCCAATAAGAGGAAATAGATTTATTTTTTTTATATATATAAGATTTAATTTATAGCAAGTTTCTACGTGCAAAGCTTTACATGTGCTATATTACTTAACAAAATTAGTAAATATTATGGTCTCCAAAAATTCCAATGTATGATTATCTAGTGTCTTCCAACGCTATATGTTCAGCAAATCTATCTGTGCCATTTAGATGAATTTGAGTAAATAAATTTCTTCATTTCTCTTGGTATATATAATAAGTTTTAGTTAACTCTGTAATTACTTTTTTTATATACTCTTCATTTATCTGTCTTTCTATAGTTCTGTTGCATTTACTTCAAATGCAACAACTCTGGGCAGAGAAACTCCAGAATGTATAAAATAAAACTTAACCCCCCCCTGGATTATTAAGCCAAATTGTTACATTAGATTCTCTAAATCACAATACCTAACTTTTTTGCAATATCGTTTATACTGCAGAGAAAGAAAGGCTCTAAGAATATAAAAATCCTATTCTTGAGTCTCCGAGTCAATGTGGCAAAGCTAGCTTGTATCCCATGAGTGTTTGGCCTTGGTTCTTTGCATGGTTGCACTGATTTGCCCTTGCTATTATCTATTGAGCCATATCATAGCAACATATTTTGCATGGTAGTTAATTAACACAAATGGAGAGATGCAACATATGGTTAAAAATAGTGCCCACATTTTGCACAGATGTAGAGTTTTAACCAAAAAGCTTAGGCAGCTTTTCAGAAAGTCACAGCATCTAATATGTAAGGTGCTATCTACCTTTGTTTTCAGGGAGAGCTGAGCACATACAGTCCTCCAGAGAACTGACACCTACAGAGGATATTCTACAAGTCAAGTAACTGACATATGATAGTATGGTTCATCCAATAAGGAATGTATTGTTTAAAGCAGACAAAGTGGAGTGAGTAACTAGCTATCAGAGACAGTTTTGACATAGAGCCATAAAGTGGGAAGCGGCATGCCATTTTAGCAGGCATTAATGCAGCAGACAGACCTTCCTAATGATCTATAAATAAAACAGAAAAAATGTCTTCCTGGCTGAAGTGAATTATTGTTGCCATTAAAGATGATAGCACGACATGGGAGGAAAGGTAATGCTACTTCTTTAAGACGGAGTATTCCTCCCTCACAGTCATTATTAACTTCAGCTAGAAACTGGAGTAACACAAACACAACCTTTTCTCTCCAGGTTTGACATTACATCCACACAAAAGGAAAAGATGGCTTTCTTTTTTTTTCCCCCCTGAAAAAATCCAGGCAGCCCTTGTAATACTTGCAGTTGCTTTTTCCCTGACACTGGCTGTAAACAGGAAAACTCGCCTACAAATATCCACCTGTAATGTTACCTGCATTCAAGCATGAACTGAGGTCCCAGTGCATTTGTAGCACCACAGACAAGAAGTTTCTATAATTTACGAATCTTAAACAGACAAATGACTGGCTGTTTAGTTTCTTGTTTTGTCTGAAAAATACATTTTTTAAGTAATCTCAGCTGAAATAAGGAATTTAATGATATTATCACAGGTTAAGTCATGAGGTATCTAGTGTGTTCTGTTGAAATCAGGGTTACCTAAGAGACCAGACCAGGTTACTCTGGGTTTATCCAGCTGGGCCTCAAAAAAAGCCTTCAAGCATGGACGCTGCACAAGTTCTTTGGGAAGCCTGCTCCAAAACACATGCCTGACTATGGCCAACGTGGGGTTTTGGATATGAGGCAGAAATAATCTCTTTGCCTTCCCTATTGCTAAGAAGTGGGCTCAGGTTGTTATGAACAAATTGATATGTGATGCCGAGGATGACAAGTTCTTGAAGGCCTGTACAATTAGAATTTTCATCTAAACAGGTCTTTGTATGAGTCCACATTTATTTCTGTTTGTATCAGAGTGTGATAGGACTCTATGCTTCTATTAACTTTCAACTCACTTTCCATGTCATAAGAACAGTTGATGAGATCCCTAGAATATGCAGAATAACCATGTGTGGCACTACCTGCACCCATGCTGGTGAAGCATCATGGCTTGATCATTCATGGTAGAGAGAAGATTGGGGTGAATTTACTTTTTGCTGGCACTTCTTTTTTGTCATTAGCCTTCATTCAAGCACTGTGAAATCTACCAAAACCATTCTCTCTACTCCAATCCTTTATGTCCCCTGCATTTCTTTTCTCCCTAGTCTTTTCTAAAGAGCATATTTGCAGCTTAGAGACAGAGAAGAGGGAAGGGTGAGTTTATGATACACGGAACCTCTGCTCCAAATCCCTCTCCTAGGGCTTGCATTGAAAGCAGATTTTGTTTTCGTACTGCCAGTTATAGGCCAGAAACTCACACAAGGCAAAGATTTCTTGTATTTATTGCATTAATATTCCCTTCAGTACATCAAAAACTTAAATGGTAAGCCCTTCTCTCTCTCTAGACATTTTTTGAAGGTTCCACTACATGATGTTCTAGGTACCAGCAGGTACCCAGAACCAGTCCTCTAGGCACCAGCTGATGTCTTCTGCTGGCTACATTCTTCTGGTTCATTATGTCACATGGTTGCTGGGTTTTCTGCCAGGTATACAGCAGCTGTGTTGCTTGTCTAGTTTGAAAAAGACCTGTTTTCCCAGTATTTATGCATGCACGTTATCCTCTTAATTGCAATAAGATACAGAAAACTCAAAGTGCTGCATTTAAATAGATCAATATTCAAGCTCTTGGACTAAGTATTTAAAAAAGATTGTTAAAATGCTACAATCATTTTCATAATTGTGGCTCTAAAATTTAATGTTATAATTCATAATGCTATGGATTTTCTTGACTTGAAAATTTTGGATAAAAAAGATATTTCCATTTTCTTAGGCATGCTTTCTTAACCTAGAGATTAGTTCAGTAAATCATATGAAGTGCCCCTCAGCACTTTCCCAACATTTTACAGTGCTTCATTACTGCAGATAAATGTAGTTATAGTTCACATAATACTAACCCAGAATTCTTGTGCAGGTACTTAATTGAAGCGGATAAATTTTTACGCAGCAGTACTTTGTTCCTCCTAAATCTTTAGTAGTCCATGGGTAATAATATAAGTGGTAGTAGTGTTAGGTAAACTTTTTTTAATGAAAAGGAAAAATACTACAGTTTGTTTTGTGTTTTCAGTCTCTGACAACAAATGAAATGAAGGAGGCTTATATTCCAAGGAATTATAAAGGGTTAAAAAAACATAGATCTCCATAAAGAAACAACATTTGTAAGTTTTATGGTTAAATCAGCCATTGCTTTGCTGACCAATAAAATGGAAAATGTGTGCTTTTATAGGTTTATAAAAAAGGCAAACTCCAGTTGCATGAAAAATAACTTTCACCGATTGAGTACAGGTGGCGACTTGTTTAAACTCTGAAGATGTAAAGGCTTAGTATGTATGACTGAAAAAGGGAACATGGCACAATAAAAAGTCTTCCTTTCTTTACTCATCAATCCTTTGGGTATTCCATGTCAAATAAATGTTACAACAATTTACAGTAAAAGTATACAGTGGAAGTGCCAACGTTAACACTTCTTAGGATTGGACAGGGTCCAAATTTTTCACACCAATATTTAATGTGAAGTAAAATGTCTTTTCCATTGGAAGTGTCAGCTGTAACATGCTTTCCTATATTTGGCAACATGCTCATGTGAAGTATAAAGTCAAATGCACATGATGTTCTTTTTATTTCAACCATGATAAATTGTGTTCATTTGTTTAAGTGCAAGTGGCAGTTTTAGTGTTCCTACTATAAATTTTGGTTAGCTTCTATTGACATGCTGTATTAAACTTAAGAAAAACAAATTACACTTCACCCATTTTAATTGACTAAATGTGTCAAAAACACAATAAGTATAACACGAAGGGTCAGAGTCTCAGGCTTCACCATAATGGGTGTCATGGCAAAGATCCAGCTTTTTGTACATTTCATTTTTCATAAAGTTTTAGTATGAGGCATACATTTAACATTCACTTCCACTTCAGATTTGTAGCTTAAAGAAAGTATCTCGTGGTCTGTTCCCATTGCACTCACTTGTAATGTTGTTAAAAGTTCCTCTTTTTTATTTTTTTAAGGTGATAGTACTGATGAATATTGATGATCCGCTGTAAACATAAGATTTCAAAATTGGCTTTGCTATTTGAAGGAATGAATTCATGATTTATGTGGTACAAATGGATTTGTGTCAAAACCCATGCCCGAGACCATGGTTAAGAATCCCTGAGACCACTTTTCTAAGTAGACAAGCGTGGCTGAATGCCAGGTGAAACTTGGCATGCCTCATTCCCAGGGGTTTTGAATGGAGCTTGTCACTTTTAATGCACACATTTCATGTTAAAGAATTGATGTCTATTTTTATCTTTTGGAAATCTTTACCTGTTTTCTGGATTTTAACAAGCAAAACTTAAGGAAAACCACTAAGAGATTGCATGAGTACCGTCAAAATGCCCCTAAGCACTGAAATACCTTGATATAGTTCAAGCCATTTGAAAGTCTCAGTTTGGATTCATTTTTATGAATTGTGAACAAAGGATCAGCACTTGTTACAAGTGCCAGAATGTTTTTAATTCTGCTCTGATTGCTGCTCAAGCCTGTACCCACTGGAAGTGTTTTGTTCTCAGCTGAACCTCTGTCTGGCAAGATGTAGCAAGGCAGACTAGTCTGAGAGAGCACAGGACTTTCCGCAAGGTTTATTGCACTCATGGGTTTCCAGCAAATCCTTTCAACTGCTTTCATCTTCTGATGAGCATCACAAAGAGGATGTAATGTGCTGCTGAATACTGACAGGCCAAACTTGAACAAACAGCATGTTTCTCCTCCTTTGTACATCTGCAACTTATGTCCTTCCATGATGGCTAATAGTGGCCGGCAAAGCGCCTTTGCCTGCTCCTGCTTGCTCTACTTTGTAGCACTGCTGTGGTGCAATGATGTTCCTCTGATCAGTGTGGCAGCAAAGCCTGATGCTAATGCTAGTGGTAAAAAAGATGCATTGAGATATACATTGGCATTATCCAAAAGTAGAAAGCAAAATTTTCAGCTACAAAAGGTGTGGTTTTAGCCTGACCTGTTTCCCCACTTTTGGGAAATTTGATGAGACATATGAACTTGAGAAAGAATGAAGAGAAGCCTGACAACCTGGTTAAACCTAATGGGAGCTATAGGGAGGCAGTTTGTTGCTTTCTACATCCCTTCAGAGGGGTGGCAGGTGCAAGTGGGTCCCTCACCCTGAGAGTAATGCTGGTCTAAGCCCTGCTGCGGGACAGAAATGAGGAGGAGTGCTGGTCTGGCAGCCTGACTGCTTCGAGAGTGGCTGTGCAGGCACATGTTTTGAGCAGGGGGCTAGAAGAGGAGTCCAGAAGGGACCTGAGCCTTCAGCCCATGGTGACATCCACATCCAAACCCTGTTGGAGGATTTCCACTGAAGGGACTGGACCTCTTCACTGTGAAAGAGTGATTTAGTCTCATATTTGCAGATTTCTTCACTTGTGCTAAAGAGTGTTCCTTTACTCACATATTTTTTAGTTATATCCCATTGTAGATGCTTCCACAACAGGTAGGTTAGATGTTAGCATGCATAGAATATGTATAGAATATTTATTTACTTTTGAATTTCTGATGCAAAAAATTGCTCTTTTATTCAGAGGGATTCTGCTGTATCCACCTAACTAGAAAATGTTAATGTAAGTGTCTTCTCTTTCAAGGCAAATTTTATTTGCTTTTTGGGGTTTTATGATCCTGTCACAACTTTAGCAACTGGTTTCATAGAGGTATTTTTAGCTACCAGAGAAGGCTATGCATGCCTCAAGATTGAAAATACATCAGCTGGGATCATATATATACACCATCCCAAAGGGAACTTAAAGCTTTCTTCATGAATGACAAAAACTCCCCAGAAGTTATAGTTCAGTAGGCAGCAAATCCAGCTAACTGTGTGGTTATTGTCAACAGAACAGGCTGTGCTGTCTGTAGCTCCATTTTCATGCCACCTTCAATGTAGAATCACAGAATATACTGTTTTCAATATGAATTTTCCAAACTGAATGCATAGAATGTTTTTTGTTTGTTTGTTTCATGGTTCATTTATTTATTAATTAAAAAACAAAGCTCTGGGAGAATATTTCTCTTTTGAGAATTTGCTCTATCAGAGAAAAAAAATAAAAGGTTATTGAGAAACTCTCCTGCACCCAGCCCACACAACTTTAAAATTTGGAAAAGAAAAATATTCCATCTGCTCTTCAGAAAGTGCCTTTTGCTGGATCTCTGCTGATATACCTAAACTTGGCCAAGCTAAACACATTGAATACCTTCTACCCAAGCAACAGCATCAAAGAAACCCTATCTGCTCTTAACACTAACCCCTCTTAGAGTTTAACAGCTAATTTGCTGAGTATTTTGTTGGGGCTGAGCGTGCTCCAGGTTGGAGCTGGCATGCTGACAGGTTTCCTTGGAACTGCAAATTCTGGCTGTTGTAGGACAACGTGATGCTGAGCATGGGGACTCTGGAAGCAGGGACTACCTCACTAGCTTTCCTTCTGTTCACACTGAGGCAGCATAAAGGGAAAAAAGGAGAAATTCACTGTAAAGAAAAGGATCTGGGTGTTACAGACGGCAAAGGTGGAGGAGCCAGGACTGGGAGCTGATGCTGTAAATAAAACCCTTTTTCTTTTTTTTTTTTCTTACTATATACCTAAAAATTATTTAATAAAGCACACTCCAAAAAAACCCCACAAAATAATGATTTGTGCAGGGCAGTAGAATTCTGGTGATTCCTATCTTCTGGTGCATCACATTTAAGCCTTCCTTTAAAGTTTCTCTTGCATGTGTTTTATATTTTAATTTCTTGTGGCTATATACAAATAAAATTTATCATTCATTGCCATAAGAAGATACAATATTGTACAATTATACAATATATTATACAATTATAATAACACAATAAATTATATGGAAATGAGCTATGGGAGGTATAGAAGGGAGCCCCAAGTCCATGTGGCTGCAGCAGTCTTTCATAAATTTGACCAGAAGGTTTCTATAGGGCAGAAAAATAAAATTACCTGAAAGATCATCCTCATCTTGCAGTAGGCAGACAATTCAGGGAATATCAGGAATAACTATTTGAGCTAAATGAATCTTCTCATCTAGAAGGTAAGAGAGATGACAATAACTAAAATAAATATCTTTTTTTTCCCTCCAAAACAGTCAGTTGAAGCATATTTGTCTCAAAAAAAACCAAAGCCAAAAACCTTTATTCCTGCCTCTCAAATTTGAAAGTAGAATTTGCATCCAATTTTGGCATTAATTATTTTTTATTGTACCTAACTCTGAAAAGCTAGGCCTAGAAGTATAAATGGGATACTTCAATAGTTTTGGAAATCTTAGAAGTCTAATTTTATTTGTTCATTGAATGGAAAACTACTTTTTTTGGGGAAATTTGACAATATGTACGCATTTATTTCCTTGGAAAAAGTCTCAGGTTTATGAGACATTGCTATTTATCATGACTGCGAATCCATCTCACATTCACCCACCCTGCCATTCTTCTGCATTGTCTGTTAGAAAAAGTGGTTTTCATCACTATCTGTTATTTAACAAATAATGTCAATCAACTTTGACATTCTTGTCAGTAATCCATACCAGTGCTTTAATGCTAAACCTTGTTTATCATAGAAAGATATTTGCTAGTTCTTCAATTGTCAACTGATTTCTACTGAGTCATTTTATACATCTTTTTTGTTATTTTTCTTGTTTAATACAAAGGCTTAAAGTGTCTTTACTCACACATACAAACAGACACCACTCTGGCTGTACTTGAAAAAATAGCATCTTCATACGCATTTCTGTATGACTGGAGAAATTATTTCTTATTGTATCTAACTGTTCTTTCCTCTGTTTTGGATCTTGATATTGTGGGCCCAGAAATGACAATGTTAGCTACAGGAGCATACATATTCCTTTTCCTGCCAAGAACATTCAATTATAAGTTTGTAGTCCCCAGAAACTAAATAAAACTCTCCATTCACCTAGGAAATATTCTCTCAAGTAATCAGTAAGAAATTCAGTAGATGTCTTATAGTCAGATATAGCAATTAATGATCTGTGGAATATTCTTCTGTTAGATCAAGTGTGTATTTCTATTTTAGTGTTGATTTTCTTTTCTCCTTTAAAACATGGAATCAAAAGGTATGTTTGCTTTTGACAGTCAACACTGTATTTAAACACTGGATAAACTATACAAAATAATGATTTTTTGCTTCTATAATAACTGCATAATTTTTTTAAAACTTAGAAAAATGACTGCCTTGTTCTCAGTAGAACATGTATCATAAGAGTGTTAAAAACTAACTAGATGCCAAACTTATAAAAGGTGGGTATAGGAAGAAATATGGAAATTTCTTTAACTCTAAGCTCTGAAGCAAATAAATAGAGGCTGCATATGGCATCACTGTGCAGCAGAAACAGCTGCTTTCCTTTCTGGCTGCTGGAGAGATGCTATCCACGTCTCTGTTTAAAGTTGCTGATGCACTAAGGAGTTTGTTCTAAGGAAAGGGAAATGCAGGAATGCTGCTCATGTCCTCAGGGCAGCCCGGGCTCCAGCCCCTCTGGAAATTTGACAATAAAATGTAATTGCAATGCACCTGCATGGACTTGACTGGATGAGTCAAGTGCTTTGATGGATGGATAGAGACTGCTCCAAATCCATCAGTCTCCCAAATTTCTGGGAGACTTTTTTTTACCAATAAGCTTATACCACTAAAAACCTAAACACAGATCAACAGTAATAAATGACTTTCATTCACTCAAGTAGTCATCCTACAGTAGGAGCCACTTCAAGATCTGAGAATCATGAAAAGCATTTGCAAGTATTTATATTAAATTACTAAGTGGATTATTGTAGGAAGAAGACAAGATTTTTCTTATTATATATATTATTATCAATTTATAGAGTACTGCTGTAATTGGCAGTGCTGAATATCATAGGCTGAGAATGTTCTTACTCCAAAGAATTAACTAATGAGCTGAAAATATGTCCCTTCTTGGAAGATTTGCCACATCAGGGAAATCAATGAAATTGGGTGGTATTTATTGCTGAAAGCAGACCAAGGTGAATTTAACAGTTTTGATAAGCTATGAATATGAGGCAGCTGTAGGTATGGTTGGGCTAATACACAGATGTGCCTTGTGTTAGCAGTCACTGCAGATAGTTCCCATAAGATGCCTGGAAAGTGCACCTCAGACCTTGCAGGCTGGAAGAATACTTGCAGTTGGGGAATGTGTAACTTAGGCTTAGTTGCACCACATCCAGGAGCACACCTGATTGGTTTTCTGATCCATCCACTTAGGGTTGCTCTCATCTGGGAAGAGTTAAGTGTCGTATAGAGATACCAAAGCCTGCTCATTTGGGTATGGCTATTAGGCATTGTTCTAGGGAACTGGACATTGCAAATTTCTATGGGAAAACCACATATGCCATGCAATGGATGTGCTCACATATAGTGGTCATTGGCTCACAATTTCCAGATGTTCAACAGCCTAGTTGAGTTATTTCTTTTTTTCAGGGTACCAGATGTCCAGAAAGCACAAACAAGCAGCTGAACTCTTCTTCAATTAAATAAAATTTCCAGACTGAAAACGAGGACTTGCCTACGGAATAAAAATGTATGTTGGACCTATGGTAGATATACCTTTGAATGCATATTATATGGGATGGTGACAAACTAGATATGCAGGGCTACAGGTTTTTTCTCCCACTGAAAGCTATCAAGGATCTGAAATCTTTTTGAAAAAATCTGGCACAGTGCCACAAAATTTCAGTTTTGATAAACTGCTGTCTTTCTAGTAAAACACGGTTTCATTGGAAAATTCCTGACTCACTAGATTCATCTAAACAGATGCTGACAATATGGTTCAAACATACGGGATACATAGGAAGACAGAGCAAATTTCAATTTGTATTTGGAGTCTAACCCTACACTAAGAAATGTGTAGCCTCACTCCTGAGTACCAGCAAAGCCTTGATGTGGGATTGGGGTCATGGTCATGGTCAGTTACAATTGAAATTCTTCCCAGAAGAAATTTGTAGGGGCCTCGGCATAATTCTGCCATCACATTCTCACCTCTGCAGCATGAGCAAAGGTATTCAGTGTGCGCTTTTTACTGTATCTGCCCGGGCCGCAGACATGACAGTGTAGCTGGCAAAGTTGCAGGCCAGATGTATGCTTTCCTTTTGGGATATCTGGCAGAGGTTCAGTGATGTAACAGTGTGCTGCCTTCTAAACCTTGATGCACATGACAGACCAAGACTAATGGTTTCCTTTAAATCTGGGGCTGAATACCATTGTTGGCTTTGAAAATTCCAAGAAATGTAATTTCACTTTAGATCACTATAAATTTATAAGCTGTTGTACAGTGAAGGAGTAATCTCCTGGGAAATGAGCATAAACCTATTATATTTTCATTAACAATCTGTTTTCACCATTGGCTTAATCCACATTTACTGTTGTGGAATTTGATTATGCATTATAAAGTACCATAAAACAGAATTAAGTATATATCAAAGTATCCATTTTCCTGGTCATGTTGAATTACTCATTTCCTTGGTTTAAAACCTTGTGTCCTTTCTATCCAACTCAAACAAAGCTAGCCTGTGTGTTTACCATCACCCACCTGAAAAGCAGCATAGCAGCTCCTTTTTTTAATTCATTTATTTATTTTTATTTCTTTCCATTAATGTCCCTTTCCTAAAAAAAAAAAAAAAAAAAAAAAAAAAAGAAAAAAAAGGAAGGAAAAGGAAAATGGAAAGAAATACTTTAATACATTTAGTATATTTGACTTAAAAGAATTTTTTTATGCTCTGCTCTTTATATATATTTGATTATATAATACTTAAACACGCAGACTTCCTCTCACAGCTCAAGCCTGCAAAGCAGAAAGAAGAAATACTAACCCATACAGTGCAACCCACTTCTTTGGGATGGTTTTAGAGGTGTGATATGATCAGAGGTTGGGGGAGAAGCAGTTAGGAAGGCTTTAAAGTTACCATGCATGTGTTTTGGAAAAAAACACTACTGTAAGTCTGATGTGCATTTTTGTGTGACTATTGTCTGGACGATTATTCTGAAATCTGGAATTCTCTTCTGTCACACAGTGATAGCTTCTGCATTTTGTGAATTAGACAAAATAGACTTTGTTTTCTAGTGGTCAAAGAGTTTTTCTGCATTTAAAAATATTTATATATTTTAGATTATGACTTCTGTTTAACCACTAAAGCAGGAAGTCAGCTACTTGAAAATAAGGTCACTGATTGGAATTAAGTAAATCAAGTATGTTAAATATTGCATAGCTCTCAGATAGTTGGCTGGTATTTATAGCAGCAGCAGTTATGGGGGCTGACAAGAACTTCATGTCAGCATTACAGTTTTGCAAATCACATTTCCAACTTGGTCAGCTGCACCAGTTTTATAGCAAAAATCAGTTTAGATGACATTAATCACTATGTTTTAAATTTTGCTGAGGAGTCTGTGAAACACAGAATGACACCATTGTGTAGAATATTTTGCATCCACCAGTGCACCAGGAGAGAAATTTGGGTTATACATAATTGTGTAAGTGCAGGGGAGAAATTTTATGCATGAAAGGCATTTTATGTTTATTACCATTGAAAATGGATCTGAAAAATATCAGAAATAAGAAGTAAAAGGAGTTTTTCTTCATGTTCACAAGTTTTCTATTTAGCAACTTTCTTTTACCCACTTTGATAACCAGACTATGTATAAGCACAGAGAAAAAAGGGGAAAGGTCTTGGAAGTTATATTGATAAACTACGTGTGGATCCCACAGCTGGCATAAAATATCTTGTTTGGGCTGTAAAAATATATTAGTATGTCATGTTATCTTCATAAATTCTTCCAACACATAAGGTGGGTAGTGTCCCCCTGAATCCCAAGACTCATTACCATTTCTGCTTGCTCCTACCATTCATCAGCTGCTTTGTCATACAGAGCAGGCATGTGGTTGGGGCTGGAGCATTACGATTCTGGAGGGGTAGATACTGAGTGAGTTATTAGCTGTGGCAGACAGCCCTGTTCCCAAACACTCCTGAGAAGGTTCTTCACTTAGGCAAGCAACAATTACGGTGGCATTCCCAACCTGGAGACCTCCAGAAGGTTCTGAATATAGCCTGTGAGTTTCGGTTTTCCATTTATGATGATTCTGATTAGACATTAATCATGATTTCCAGACCTTTCCAAAGTTTGCCAAAGAAGTTCAAGCATTTGGGACATTCACAAATATTTGTATTGTACTAAAGCAACCTGAATTATATGTTATTCTGGATTGTAAGAAAGCTATATATTCTGTTTCTGTGTGAAAAGCTAGAATCTGAGACCCCAAGCAACTGAGAATTTGGGTCTCCAGCATAATGTGGGACAGGAATGAAACCTGTAAATCAACACATGAATTATATTGCTTTTTGCAGCCGTATGTATTTAAAAGTATTGGCACATTTTCCTTTCTTTTTTCTTTTTTAATTTTTTTTGTGTGATTCTCAAATTTGACATTTTAAAATAGCTATATTTAAAATTATTTATTACCTTTTTGCTATAATAATGAATATCTTATTTATTGAAAATACTTTTTTTCACATTTTTCTTACTATGTGGAGGTAGGGAGAACAAAACATTTGTCCAGACAGCTGCTGCTGGATTAAAAATTAGTTAGGTATTATTTAAAAGTGGTGTTGATTGATTTTGATAGCTGAAGCCTAAGTGATCTTGATAGCTGCCTATCTTATTTTCAAATGACTTTAGAACTAATTCACTTGCAGTGGGAAATTAACCAGCTTTGGCCCATAACAAAATTTAAGGTTTAAAACCAACCCTGTTTTTGTTTAGGATTTCACTGATCTGGTATGATGAAATGACCAATCAGCTTTGTTGTTTGTTTTACTACAGCACTAAATCTTGCAGAACTAAACTAGTTGACGGCTTTCTGTTTGCTGTTTAATACACCATGCAACACTGTCAACAGCAAGATGAGAACTTGGAGCAGGAGCACCCCATAGAAATTTTTAATGAAAGTACCTTTGATTTGTTCTTTTCAGAAAATTGCTTTTATATTCATTATTGCACTCTTCTTCTAACTAGAGGTTTTTGCTTAAACTACTTAAATTGGTCTGCTGCTGAGATTATCAGTACAGGATATATATAGATGGGAAAATACCTCAAAAATGTTATGGTAAAAATAAAAATAGTAATCTAAAAGGAAAGCATCGGTCAGTTTATGAGATTGCATCCTAAAAGGCATTCCCTTTGATAGTAAAGGAAATTTCCACACAAAGTTTGATGCATAACTCTCAGTAGAGTTCATATAAATATTGGCCATTTTCTGAGCACATCATACATCACACACTACAGTTTTCATATCCATTTTTATATAATTCAGTTCTACTTTTGGTCTTCTTCCACTTCTAAACAAGCACAAAATAATACCTACGTTTAAAACTATTTTTCACATTTCATTCCACTAAGCTATGAAGTTTGAGAGTAGAATTGAGTTCAGATATTTGTGAAAAATATTTTCTGTTGCCCAGCAATTGAGGAAAAGTTCACACTGATGATTTCATTTAACATCAAGAAATTTTCTGTGAAAGCAGCATGCAATGATCTGCCTGGAAAAAGACTACTGTATTTTTGTCTCTGAAGCTAACATGGGTCTTGTGATTGCGCTTTTGCACTTGGTATTCTCGCCTTCTCCAGTGTGTGTCATGAGCAAAATGTTGTACTTGACTCAGCCTGCGCTGATCACAAGCACTTTTGGAGAAAGGGCAAAGTATCCTGGAAGTCCCATCCGCTTCTACACCTGTCCTTGAAGCAAGGACAGAGGAATCTCTGCTACTAGCCTTTGTGCCAATGCTGCAGTCCAGGCTACAGGTAGCTCTCTCTGGAGATTATTGTGTCACCCCCTGCACTAGGTGATGATCCAAATCTTCAGTTGTAAGTGATGTCCTTGCACTGCCAATGCTACAGAAAGAGGATAATATAGGCACTTGCTTCCTAGGTGATAATTTTCCATCACACTAACTCTGTTAACCTTAGCAATTGTTACATGTTGTTAATTTTCCCCCTTCACTCTTTATTTTTTTTCCCACCAAAGTACTTTACTGTGACTTTATAAAATATATGGAAAAGACTATTTCAAAACTAGACTTTAATCACATTGGAAGGAAACAAATCTCTCTCACTATCTTCATATTGGATTATGTCAAAGATTAGCTTAGATTTAAGCAACATTGTATGAAGTTTTCCAAAAGGATTTTCTTTTTAAACTACAACCATATGTTTTGCCCCATTGAAAGAGCTTACATACTGGGTATATGAGGTTGATTGATGACATTTACTCCAGTCATTTCACTAGTTATTTATTCATTTAAGGTTATGTTGAGAATGTTTATTAAATGATTGGCAAAGTAACTCAGCATCTTTCTGTGTTTCTGACTAGAAGTAACGGAAGAGCAATTATTTTAAACAAAAAAATATACTAGATTGTTATAACATGATTACACAGGGATATTTGTTACTGTTCTTCAACTTGTTTATTGTAAATACTTATAACAAACACAATTTCCCCTAAAAAAAACCCCAAACAAGGCTACAGAATGAACAATCATTGGCACAATGGCAGTTTAAACCCTTGCCTCCCTCTTTCCTCTGCCTCTCACTCACCAAAAGAGATCACAGTACACATCATCCTAATTTTCACTTCTCTTCACTGGCACAAAACTAGATATTTAAAGTTTTCTTCGTTAGATTTAAGACTTTTGAGGAAATGGATCCAAGATGATGAAAAGGCCACCTTACCTCTCAGTGCTGCAGCCTCCCTCTTGATGATCTCCCTCTGTTTCTCAGCAATTGAGTTTTCTCTGTCCTTGATGATGTTTTCAATAGACTGGAGCTTGGTCTTTCCTGGCAGACTGCCCGAGACAACAAAATTTCTTTTTCCAGGAAGGAAAAGCAACTCAAACAGTCATTATTTTCAGGTCAGATGTAGAAACTGTTTCCTTTGATTTTGGCCTTTGATTTTACAAAAGAAAAGTAGTTGGGGGGGTGTGAAAGGAGAGAAAAGGGTAGGAAGGGAAGATAAAAGGGATTAAAAGGGAAGCGAAGAAAAGGGAAGCAAAAAGAAAAACAGAAAAGGAAGCAAAAAAAAAAGTTGAAAAGTGAAAAGTAAAAAGTGAAAGGGAAGGAAAGGAAAGGAAAGAAGGAAAGGAAAGGAAAGGAAAGGAAAGGAAAGGAAAGGAAAGGAAAGGAAAGGAAAAAGGAAAGGAAAAAGGAAAGGAAAAAGGAAAGGAAAAAGGAAAGGTGGAGCACAGTTAAAACCAGAAAAATAACTCTCCTAAGGAGACTTTGTAACAGGTTCAGCTTCAGCTGAATACTCTTACATGCGTATTCTCTATAATGGATTTTGAATAATGCCTGAGTAGGGCTGAGGAAGACAAAAAGTGGAGGGAACACGCATTCACAGGGAATGTCTGCACAGCTGACTAGTATAATCTAAGGAGAAAAGTCTTGGCTTTGATCATACTTGTGAGGTATGTTTTCATGACTGTATGTCCATCTCAATCCTTCATGGGTAGTGAAGCTCATCCACACATTCTGGCCATTTTTTAAGCATGTGTCTTTATGGACGTATAGACCAATCGATCTGACTTCCATTTCCTGAAAATACTAGAATAAATAATGTTTATAAGCAGAAATAAAACAAATTTTTTTTATGGATTTGTCAAGAATAAATGTCAAGCAATACTCATCAGTTTCCTTCTGCTAATGGCATTGTGAATAGGAGGAACAGTAGGTATTATACGGATTGACGACAGCATAGTTTCTGAACATGGTCTCAAGTGGTGTTCTCAGAAGGAAAGCAGTGAAATATGAAGGAACTGAAACTGCTGCAGGTGGGTGAGCAGTGGGTCAACTACCTTGTGGGAATAGTCATCAAGCTGGAGTAGCTGGTAGATTGCAAAGATCTACCACCCAATCTCGGGTCCAGGGCTACTGCTGCTGAAAGTCTTTAGAGTAACTACATGTCTTAGTATGGGCCATCAAAAAGCTTGAAGAGTCCAGACTAATATCCAGCTAAGATGAGCTCAGTACACTGGAGAGGTTGTCTGGTGCAACTAGGATATAATTCACAAAGTACAGTATAAAGAACTATGCTGAAGCTTGAAAAGAATCAATCATGCAACTGCAGGAAGGGAAAAAAAATGCTGTAAGCTGTTCTGCTTAGTGGGTCACTGGACATATGGGGAATAAATATATGAACAAAAAGGTGTAGAGATGTAGAAATAGTCATTGTCCAGCTGAGTTATATAAAAAAATAAGTTGTGACGGCATATCCCCCTGTAAAGGAGTCTGTACATGTTGCTTAACACTTTGGACTGGGGAATGGTGGCCAAAAAATGTTTGGAGCAGCTGAAATGTTTTGGCAGGACAAACAGGAATGATGGTTATGGTCAAAGAATGGTTGAGAAAATATGAATTGGAGCCAAAAGAAGACATAGAATAAGAATACTCCAATATCATCGAATCATAGAATGATTACAGTTGGAAAGAAACTTAAGATCATCTACTTCCAACCACAGACGGGTACCTGCCATGGGCAGGGTACTGAGTTACCAACTGGGTTTAAACCACGACATTCCCTTAATTTCATGAGTGTCTCATTCACATCACAATAGCATTCGTGTGGAAATGCCTTATGAAATGCACATACATTACCTCCCAATATAAAGGTGAGACTAATTTGCACCAGAGGAATTTTGCACTTTTCAGAAGAAATGGATTTTTATTACAAATAATATTTGGACTCTAAATTGTTGCATATAGGAGTTGATACTACCAGCTAGAAAATAAATTTGAAGACAAAATTACTTTATCCATGTCTATTCAAAATTACTACATACATATTTATCCACATAGCAGCTATATCTGATACTTACTCCATGTAAATAATGCAGAAAATAAGGAAAAAACAGTCAGTGAATGGCTGCAAAATATTTAGTCTATTTGTTCCAAACAAGCAAATGTAGCTGAAGTATTTGCATACATAACAAGGTACATTTTGATGCCTTGAAAAACATATATACAGTGTTTACAAAACTTGTAAGTTTGCTATCAGAAAGCAAACAAAGGTATAGCAGCTTCTGATGCACTTAACGGAGCATATAAATTTTACATTATGTTACTTCTAATAAGTAGTTTGTTTAGTTTATTGAGGAACATTTAAGGATAGAGGAAATGAATAAGCATGAAGTACAGCTGGTATATTAAAAGGGAACCTACATGACAACTGCCAAATACCCTGCAGCAAAAAGGTTTAATAAAACGAATAGAAAAAGCACCAGGATGCTTTCTTTATTGCAGCATTACAAAAGTGTAATAAAGAACCAAAACGTACAACAAACAAAGCAAGCCAAAATACTGATCTTGCATGATTGGACTGTTAATAAATCATACTGTTGGCCCACTCTTAAATGTAAATGGATTTGTGAGCAGTAAGTAACAAATATGAAAACTCATCTAAAATAGTTGGTGTAGATCTGATTGAAGATAATTCCTTCCAGGAAGTAATCACTGTAAAACGATGGGGAAAAAACCAAACTAATTTGATGGCCTATTTGATGCAGCTGGTGGGGAACCTAAAGAACAAACTAGACTTTGTGTTTACTGCTCTGTGAAGGCTTCACCACCACCAATAAACTGGGTGTGAATTCTGGGCGATGGCTTCTGATCAGTCCAGTACTACTCCCTGCATCAATAAGGGCCTGACCCAGGTGAAAGTAGCCTCCATGGCTGCCAGCCCACACTGAATTAAAAAAGAAAATAAACTCCATGAGCTGCTTGGGACTTGCAGCTGCAGAAGCTTCCTGTGACTCCAAGAGCAGTGACCACAGAATACTGGATGGAGAATGAATAGTCACCAGATCAGCTGCAAAGCCTGAGTCTGCTCATCTGATTGTCAGACTGCACGTGGAGCACAGGCTTTTTGGAGAGCTACTATGGCACTACACTGCATACATTCAGAGAAAGCTGAGACTTTCTAACATAGTTGTGCTTCATGCAGTCATGCAATAAATGAGTAGCAGAGCTGAGAATAGAGTTCTCTAAGTCCTGCCTCCTGATACTATTCATGAATCAGTAAAAGAATGTAAAAAACACCCTCTCTTTATAGGTACTGGCCATATCCATTTGTGTTGTGGTATTACTCCAGCATCCCATGATTTCAGGAAATCTCGTAATCCATGGACACATGTATAGTTGTATAGTTTATAAATTCAAAAATGATGTTCAGTGTTTTTCAGGATTTTAAACCAATTCAAATGTGCTTCCACAAATATCTCTGCGCGATATTTTAACAGAATGCTCACAGCTACAGGTTTGGCTATTAAAGATACATTTCTGTGTTAAAGAAAGTTGTCTTCCCTATTAAAATTGACAGCCAGGTCCACATGTTTCATAAAATAATGGAAAGGGTCACTATAAACAGTGCTGCAATGGATCCCTAAGTTCTCATAACCCTTTGGAGTGTGTTCTCATAGTAAATTCCCAGGAACCTTTCAAAGAATATTGCTTTGCAGTTCATCCTTACCTCTCACAGTGAGTGGAAAAAACAGACAAAACCAAATTCTGACCACTTTTGCTTATACAGGATTCCAAATATGTGCAATAAATTGTTTACCACTTTGAGAAGGAAAAAAAAAACCCAGCTTTTGTGTCAAGATGGTTCAGGAACTTGTATTCAGTCTGCCTTTCTTATTTCTTGCGTTGAGTGGTGCATTCTCAGTCCCTTGGTGTACCAGCAATGCCCAGCACTGCCAGCACAAGGGCTGCTTTACTCTGCTAGGGCCAGATCACCCACTGACACCTTGTATGGCTGTAACCAGTCTTCGGGCAGTGAGTACAGCATGCCGCAAGTTGTGGCAGTCTGCCAATGTGAAGAAACACCCAGAGATATGTTTTCTGAGGGCTCAAACTGACCAAATGGCTCCTCACAAAAGATGGTTGCAATCATGGAAGAGTGATAAGGTAGATCACTACCTTGAATATAAAAGACTGGTTGTCAGAATAAGGGAGACCCAAGTTTATAAGACTGAAAAGATCCAAACATACTTTTTCCAACAGGCAGAGAGTTTTCCCACTGTGACACTCAAAGTAAGGAGGACAGGACAATTCTCCACTGTTGGTTTGTGGAGAAAATAATGCAAAATGACTGGTCTTGCGTCAAATTGTAGTGCAGATATGAGGAAGTGTCCACTGTCCACTGAATCTGTTACCTGCAATGGAGAGAATTACTTAGAATATCTTTTTTCACAATTCACATTAACTAGTGATTGGATAAAATATGTTAGAGCTTTAAAAGAAAAGCCTGGGACCTGCTCTATTTGTCAAGAAAATCTTTTGTACAGTGAAAGTCCCACATAGATGTAAACATTTACATACGGCTATATGAGTGGTAGGGTCCATCCCTGTCCTTAGAACAGATTTCTTCTTCTCTATATATTTTCTGAAACACTCTGGGTTCAGATATCCATTTTAGAGGCTAGGGACCCCAAGGTTTTTTTTTTTATGTGGCCCCAAATATCTGTAAAAATACTATTTCATGTATTGTGCATTTCTGTGGTGGTCCATTTATTCTTCTCTGCCTTCTGCTTTACTGTTTCTTCTTTTCTCAGGAGCTAAGTTTAAATTCTTCCTCCTTCTCATCTAATGTGGAAAGTCACCTAAAGCTGTCAGCAGAGGTTTTGCAGCATTTTTGATTTGTAAGGGAAATAAACTGCTGTCCATCCTACTTATCAATCTGTGATTCCTACCAATTACTTTTTCAGGACACTATGCAAACATGGTAAATTGGCTAGTCTCACTGTCGTCTGACTGGCCTTTTATACACTTAATTAACAGGTGAACATGCCTAAGATTTCACTCACGAATACAGACCATGTGTTAACCAGGAAACCAGAATCCTAGATATTTTCATTTGAAGATCCAGGATTCATTGTATAGGGCATTGTTGTGACAGGCTATGACAAAAAAAAAAATGCTACAAGAGCATAAGAAATTAGTTATAGTCTCCTGAATTTTTCCAAATACGAGCAATCCTGTAACCAGTCTAAAGCTGACAGCTCAGTAGTTCATTTAAACATGCACACATCTAATCCAATCTAATTAAAATATCTTAGCACTTTAACACTTTGGGTAAGAATATTTTTTATTGTCTGCATCATCAACTTCATATGCTATGCTTGTATTGGGCCTGGCAGATAAGGTGAAAGTAGATTCCAGCATCACTTGGAACTGCAGCTGCTGCAGAAAGTGATGTCTCCCTGTGTCACTTCTAAAGAGCGAGCTCAAGGACAATATTAAAAGCACTATATTTCAATAGCGTTTCCATACTTGATATAAAAGGACAAATATGTTTTGTCTGAAATGTGAACAGTATTCCTTCCATGTTGTCATGTATACTTGGCTTTTCTTCTGGGGGCTCATAGAGCATTTTCCTATGATTAATGGTACCATTTTACTTTGAGTTTCTAGTCTACCATCCTTTTATGCCAACTTATTCTGATACAGCCTTTCCCCAGACTTGGCAATTCTAAGCAAAGACAGTCAGGTGCAGAATATGGCACTGCCAGATACTGCTTCTGCCATGTGCACACCTGATTTTTGTCTCTATGCCACTTCAATTACGCTTGAAACAGACCTATGGTCACCTTCTGCTTCTCTACGTTTTTTGAAAAGAGGGGTACGTATGCTCCTTTTTCTCCCCAATATGGGAAGAATTCAGCTATGTTTGTCCTCAACTTCTTTAAATGCTAGCAGGCCCAGGAATCTCTTCAGTTTCTCAACCCCAGATCCCTGCCTAAGCTCCTGAATTAACTGCTGCCCAAAAGAATATGAATCTCAGTTACCTTTACTATTTATTACTGCCATACATGACCTTTTGTACATTTTCATGCAGTCTTTTTGCTTTTCATCATTGTTCTGCCATCGGCTTTTAGTTGGAGTTTTTCTTTGCTGTATATACTGAGATGTCTGGGATAAATCTATTTCTTCCACTGCCAGTGACCATTTTCTTCTCTGTAGTCTCTCAGCTGAGATCTCCAATATATTTACTTCCCTCCAAAACAGCTGCTAAATTCCCTACTCTCTTCTTTCAGTGGGAAATTATCCTCCACCATCTTAGATAATCAAGAGCCTGTTGCAGTCCAGACATATTAAAACTTAGCAATTTATTGTAGCCATTGCTATGCGATTATAGTATTTTAGCAGCTAGTGCATTTCTTTTGTGCATAAACTGTTAAATATAACAAAGGCCTATTGTGTTCAATGTGGGAAAGCAAATAATTTTTAAAATGTGATTAATTGTGTAAGTATGGACCTTTTAAGTACATATGGTAAGCCCTATACTATGGGAATGGCACTTACTGCTCTCTCAGCATGAGTCTGATGAAGTAAACAAAAAGTTAAAATACAGCCGATAGTCTCCCTGGCATTCATTAACATAGCATAGAAAGCAGAAACTAGCCACATTTTATATAGAAAGACTCTAGAAATCTGTGTCTACTTACATCAACATTAGTCAATTGGTGGGTGCCAAATATGCACATAACATGTTTTATTTATAGGTCTATATAGTAGTCAAAAACATTCTATCACAGAAATGTGTTATTCATTAATTCATACTTTGCTCAGTCTTACTTTACTTCTTGAACCCATCCAGGTGTTTTTTAAATGATGAGGGTAATTTAATACTAAATAGCATTCACATTCACCCTATTTTTCAATTCCACATAACTAAATAGTCCTCCTGATTTTGTCTATTATTTACCTTTAATTAGCTCACATATACTGTAAACTAGAGTTTTGCCTGCATTTTTACTACAAAATTCCTCACAATGGTAAAAAAGAAAAGTGGAATAGATGGTCAACTTACTGAACAGAATACTTAACATTTTCTCAAATACCCATTTTTTATATCAACTGAAATGGTAAATAGTGCTGTAGATATATGCTCTGGTGCCTAATTTTTTTTAAAAGTGTTCATTTAAAATGTTCAAAATGTTCATTTTAGCCTACTGTTGCAAAGCTCCATAAGAGATCTAGTCACACATTGCAGAACATAGATCATATCAAATGACCTCAACAAATCCAGCAACATGCAATGTATATGTGTTTTTACTAAAGGAGCTTTATGGGTTTCCATGACTTAACCTATGAGGTTTAAGGGGGTTTAAGGAGGAAAAACAAAACCCTTTTCTTGTTGGTTCTTTTTATCTTGTATGTGAATGTGAACTTGAAATAATCTAATTTTAATCATGAGGAAAAATTAAACCAAAGTTAAACCAGGAACAATATATCAGCACTAAAATGCTGTCAATTATTGCTTATCACCATATTTGTCATGTGAATCAGACATATAGGTCATTTATGAACAGCAATAAAGCAACTTCTTCCATTTGCAAGGCACACAACCTTTGCCATTCAGCGATGTATGTAAATATTGGTGTCAAAGCTGGTTCTAAAATACCACCACTGCAGAGAGAGAGAGAAACCTTATTGCCATTAAGATACGCACACTTTCAGCCTCTGAAGAAAAATAATAGTTAAGTCAGCAGTAACTTTTTATAATTAAAATTGATAAAAGAGAAAATGCCAATATTTTAAATGGTTTCTGCAGGAGTGCAGAGTGTTAAAACAAGGCAAAAGGCTTTTGAGGAAAATTCTCAAACTTCTGCTAACATCCTTGAAATAAAAAATATTTTTAAGCCTTTCTTACAAAGTAAGACTGCCATTTTCTGTTAGATGTGTTTGTTTTCTTTTGTTTTGAATTTAATTTATTTAGTTTATTTATTTGTTTATTTTTAAACCAATGACCACACCATCACATGGCTTTTGCACGTTTCAGTTCTCAGATATAGACTGAGCAATTATGTTTTCCCTATACTATGAAAACTATAAATTCTCAGCCACTTACAATATCCTTCCTGAGGTTCACAACCCCAGATAATCATGACCAGTTTTCTGCAATAGTAAATTTTAGAAGGGCTGCTGTAGCAACATTTGTTGATGTTCTCTGCTGTCTTTCCAGAAGGATTTCAGAGGATGCAACTAGATGTTTGAAAGGATAACCAGAACAAGTTTAATTCTGCAAAATCCTGCTTAAAAACTTGAATATCGTGTCTCGCAGTTTGACTTGTAGAGGTCTCCAACAGAGGTGTCACCTGTCTGTCTCATTTCTTATATGATTCTTAAGGCAAAGCATAATTAAAAAAGCGGGTGAGTTGAACATTTTCTATTTGATCAGTTTGTGTGAGATTTAAGGACTCATCTCTTCGACTTACCCAGCTGTGGCAGCATTCATGTTGCAGTGATTCTACTCATTATCTCAAAGTTTCTGGATAGAAAGATTGCATCTGCTCATGTATTTGGAAGAGTAAAGACAAAATCAGGGCTGCATCCCTCAAAACGAGGTTAGGTTAAGTCAGAAGGACCTATTAATCAGACTGAGGGATAACTGAAAAAAACCAGTGTTCAGATAGAAACATTACCTTGGGTGAAACTTTCTTATTAGAAACTGTATCCCTGACTTTATCAGCTGCTTGAAGTCCGGAATAAAGTACCCTCTGCTATTCCAGTGAAAAGCAGCTTTTATTTAGCAGTGTTTCCCTATAAATAATAGTGGTCATAGTAATTTGCCAAACACTGACTTTACAAGTCAAGAAAAGCATTTGGGTCTAGCGTGCAATTTAAGCAGAGATTAGGTTTCCATGTCCAAAGCAAACAACCTTAATCACTACACATCCTACATTTTGCTATTATTCATGTCTACATGCATCATAACCTTAGTCAAATTGAGCCTATCTCTAAAACAGTTTAGGACATCTGGAAGTCCCTTGAGGGGCCTGGTGTCTTACAAATTGGCAGAGGAATCCCAAAACACTTTGTCAGCAGCAACAAGTTTAGCACAAAGCAGAGCACCAGAGCCACTTTCACTAAATAAAATAATTTTAAAGAAGAGTAACCCTTCACTGTTTGCATGATTAGTGACTGCTAGTTAGTGATTAAAGCACTTTGCCAGGAAGTTGGAGACCTGATTTCAGGTCTCTTACTCAGCCCAGGACATCCAGACTTCTCTCAGGAAAAAGGGAAAGCCATACCTGAAGTGTTAAAAGCCTTAATAGCCCTGTGCAGAAGTTGTGCCAAAGAAAATGTGAGCTAAAAAGAAAACCAAAAGCAAATACAGCCATATTGTTATAATGGGAGCTACTGTTGACAGTCACCCTTTTCTTTCAAGAGTGTTATTTCTTGAGGCAAGTTTGGAAAGGGAAGATACCTCTGCTTGATGCTGAGGCTTTTGCTGTTCCAAGACCACGGTATTTAGTTTAGACAACGCCTAACACTGAATTCATATCAAGAATTTGCATCGATTCTTCCTCCAGTAGAAGGATGGTCTTAGACATATGAAAAAGAACAAAAAATGTTTTTTTGCATAGAAAAACCTGAGAAAAATACACTATTTCTTCTATCTCTGTTTATATGATGTATATATGTTTGAGCCTGATGGACAAAACCAAAAAAGCCTCGTAATATGCCTATCTCCAGTATTTTTCTTACAGGTGTTTAATACAGAATTACGAAATGGAAGTCTTTCAAGATATATGTGTAATCACTTAATTTTAGATCAAAGAAGTGTTCATTTTCCCATATTGCCTTTAGAAATCCTTTTGTGGACTCAATCATATAAAATGCAGATGATGATAAAGAAGTGGGTAAGTCTTCAGAAAGCCAGTCAAACCCTGTCTTCAACTCAGTGATGATTCATGTACACAGAAAGCATCCATATAAGCTAGTTACACTGCCCTGTGTTTCGCCTGATGTTCCTAGCAATGATGAATCATCCATAACATACGTGTAAACAGCTAAGCTGCAGGTGTTTTTCAGGTTCTACCACTGAGATGCTGAGGACTCCCCCAATTCAGTTTCTGATTGTTTACAATGTCCTGCTGTGCCAGCAATATGCTTGAATTGTACTTAAAACACATAAATCTACCTTCAAAGGCAGCTTGGGAGGCAGAAGTGTGGCTAGGGAGTTTTAAATGGAAGGGACAAGCAATGGCTACAAAGAGCTCAGTTTTTAGTAGTAGGAGTTGCAGTTTGTTCTAATTATAGCACACACTAGAGTGTGAAATGTTCATGCCAATCTAGTAAAAAGAAAAAGTACACACAATGCTGAAATTAACACCTTTGTAATTACAAGACAAGCTCCTTTACTACTACCCAGCAAGTGTAGCTGAGGCAGGCTTGGAGGAATACAAGCATATCAGGTTATGTAATAGGAAACGTGACATTTTTTCCAGTTTAACTTGATAATTAGAACCTTCCTTGGCAGCCAGATAAAATCACTTGCATTTCTGAGCAGAAGAATTTGAGAGTGTACTACTTCTATATTTACCTAACTGAAAACCAGACAAAAAGGATTTTTTTGCAATTAAATGATTTGCATTCCGTTTCTTTCCCTCATGTACCATTAACATCACAAAACTATACATTTGGCATTCTTCAACATAATTTATAGCTCTTTCTGCAAATCAAGCCAGTAACAGCCCATCACAGAGGCAAACATGCCTTTCATTTGTATTGAGTGAGTCTTCTCAGACTCATGGCAAAATGAATAGCTGGATATCCCACAATAATCCCAGTCCCTTGCTATTCACACACATTCTCAATGACTCATGCAGGAAAATATCACTGAGTGTGTTTTTTAATTTTATTCATGTTTCCAGTATAACCCTGCAGAGGCTTCTTAGTGCTTGTAAGATTATTTTAGTTAGCTTCGCTTGCCAAACAGATCTTTCCCCACTTTATTATATCATCATTATTATTTCGACTATATAGGAAGTATCTTGCTATGTATCATATATCAAAACATTACTAATGCCATTAAGACAGTGCCAAAATTAGTCACATGATGTGCATGAAAAGGCAGCTCAGTTCTTTGGAAAGCCTTGAACATTAGCTGACCAGTTCCTGTGGAAGTAGTGTTGTATGAGGATGACAAAGCCAGAAACAGACATCCTGACCAGGACAGAAGAAGGGACCTCTCTTTTCTGAGATAAAGGCTGGGAAGCAGAGACACCACCATGCAGCTGAAGACCTTTTGAAAAAACAGCATGGTGTCACCTAAATGCTTTTTAGATTTTGTTAATGTTGTAATAGGTTCTTAAATGGAAGATATCATTTGTCAAGATTTAAAAAATTTGCTGTAGAAACCTTTTGACATAAGTTTTTGTTTGCATAGGTGTTTTTGCATAAAAGGGAGAAAAATGGCATCATGCAATTATTTCTCAACTGACAGAAATGAAGCCACGGACAACCCTTATGCTGGCATTCCCTAATCACTTAAACCTTCCCTCTGCAACCTCATAATCCATTTGACAACATATTTTCCTGAAGTATAATGAGAAATCTCACTACAGCATACCCTATTCTCCCTCTAGGCTTCTTAAGTCCAGCTATTCCCCTGTGCTGGAACAGGTAACTGAGTATGCTACAGTCCTCATCTTTACTACTGACTTATTTTTTGGGGGGAGGGAATTGAAAGTAAAATACTGAAACAATTAAAAAGCTTTAATTTTTATCCTTTTTTATCTTTTTTTTTTTTTTTTTTTTCCTGGTAATTGTAATATACTACGTATTAAACAAGCAGTGGCTACATAGGTTTTTGTAATGGCTATCACTATTAGCAGCAGCCCAACTATAATTAACTCAGGAAGCATTAGTGTTTGGTCTTTCTTTACTGAAGTCAGTGTTGCTTTTCATTTGTATATCTTAGCAGAAAATATAGTGTATCTAGTCACCATAGGAACACATTCCCCATCTGCTGTATTATCACATTTTTTCCCCTTGACTTCTGTAGATTGCAGTCCTCTCTACTATGTTGTCAAGATATGTAGGGGCCAATTTCCTCCCCATCTAAAAGGAGTTATGACAGACATGAAAGCAGCCCTGTTTCTTAACTCTTGGAATTCCACAGCTTTTCACATACACAAGATTTTCAGCATTATACCTGCAAACCAGTTCATTTTTTTCCAGCCTTACTAGCAATGCCACTTTTTAAGGAAAAAATGTGATTTCTCTTTGCAAAAATTTATGACCCATTATGTATCATGCGCTCCCCTCTGACCAAGCCATATGGCTCACCATTGCAGTCACATACTGCAGTGCAAAGGGAAAAAGTTTGCCAAGAAGCCTAGCCCATATGAAAGATGGGAACCAGAGGGCACTACCCAAATTCCCATAAGGCACAATAGGCCAAGGCAGATTAATGTTGAACTGACTTGAAACATGGTGTTTGGGTTCAGTTCAAGAAAATAAACCACTTTGATTTAGTAAGTCAAAACTAAATATAGGCATTTCCAAACTGAATTATTTTGGAACATTTAATCCCAAGAAAAAAATGTGATATTTCAACTTTTTGTTCCTTTTTTGAAGGAAAATCATGCTGAGATACTGTTGTGCTTTGTTGGTTTTTTTTTTTTCCTGTGGGATATTTTCTGTTCCCAATGAGGAAAAAATAGCTTGCACAAACCAACAAAATTATTCAAAGTCAATGATATCTGTGTATTGTATTCAGCGTTTTTGCTGCCAGTATTTTTCAATTTAAAATGTAATAAGAATTAATGCGCATGCATAAGAATGAGACAAATACATTTCTAGTTTTCTGGGTTACTGGAGCATGAAAAAGACTTACGCTCCATACATAAAATTCAATTAGATAATTTGAATTTAAAAATGAAAACCAAGATTTATTTTATCTAGAGACACAGCATAACTACAGGACTAAATTCACTTCTTTAAACTCCGGTTTTGGTTGAGACAAGTTCTGGTCTGCCAATTCTAAAGGAAATTAAGAGAGTTTTAATAGTTCACTGGGTTCAGTAATATGGAAACTCTGGCCTAAATTTTCTGTGTTTTAAAATCAGCCTCTGTTATCACAGATAATCATACCATGTATTTTTTGCATGAGCTAATGAGGTTTGATCTTAAAGCTATTTAGCTTTTGCTTCTACTAACCCTAATTAGATTGTAGCCCTTTTCTGCTACAAAACACTTAGCAGAAAGCCACAATTTATTCATGACTAGTACTCACAAAATATTACTGTAACATGCTCCTTCGCCAAAATATTTTCTCTGGTATTCCCCTTCCTGATAAATGAAGTGTCCAGCCTTGATATTCCCGAGATTTTTGTCCATCTAATATATATTTAATTCGACTTTCATGCCCTCATTCCCATTCAGGTGTTCTGCTCTCTCTCCAATGTTCAGCACCATTTAGAGCAAAAAGCTGAAGAAGCAGTCAGTTGTGAACCAGGTCTTCATTATATTTGATTTCTCCCCTCCATCTTTTTGCCCCTCTGCTTTCCTGTTGCTGAGCAGAATTTTGCTATATGCTAGCTGTGAGCAGGACCTGCTGAAATGAGAGACAGTCCTTTGCAGGCTTAGGTTCCTTAAGGGTTCCTCAGTGATCTTCTCAATTTGCTCTGACTTTGAGACTTACTAACAAGACTCATGGTAACTTAAGCTGAATTCATCTTTAGATTTTTCCTCAGGGCTGGCTGCCTCTCAGATTTGTATCTCAGACTGCTTGAACATGTGCCAGATTCTGTCCTATTTATTTGACATCCAGGTGAGATAAAGAGTCGCTTTCACCAGCAAAACACACTCAAGCTTTTCTCAGTTGTAATAACTTTAATATTATTAATCAGGTTAACTGCTGGCAGGCTTTTCTTCCAAACACAGAGTATCTCTATGGAAACACAGAACTGCATGGAAAACTGAATATTGAACACACATAGTAAAAAATCATTTAAAATGCTATTGAGGCATATTTATTATTCTTATACAGAGAAGTTATTCATTGGTAAATTCATATAATTGACAAAGCTAACACTTGCAAGACCACTCAAAAGTCTTGGATAGTTATGTTTTCCTAACTTTTTACAGGATTGAACAACTTTGGCATGTTATTCAGAAGTGCTTGTCACCTAGTTTGGATGAGGAGTGCACTTCTGAAGCAGATTTATCCCTACTGAAAAGGGCTTCAGTTCACACTATGGAATGGTCTGGGAGTGCACAGAACTAGATCCTGAAAATGGAAACCAACAGACATGTCCTGCGAGTCCCCATGGCTGATCAGCAGCTAGTAGGGATTTGTCCCCAGGATCAGGTTAACATGAGCCAGAGTGTCATGTACTGTACATGTTGTGTCCTCAGCACCAGCTCCTATACACATACTTGTGTATTCTTAAACTTAATTCTAATCAAATAAAGTTCTAAGAGAAGATATAACTACTTCTATTCCATTCTATTCAACCTTGGGCAGAAACCAGTGCTTTTTTTTTTGGCCCAGTTTTTCCAACACAAAACAGATGTGTCTGACTATTTAAATTATGTGGCATACAGCCCCAAAAGAGTGGATAAAGCTCTTTCGAGATCATGAATATTTAACTTATTCATACACATTTGTCCATACAGCATTTAGTTCCAATCATAACAAGAAGACTTTTTGCATTTTGTGCGCCTGTTAAAATTGTAATATAACCCTTACTTGGGGTAGAGGCTAAGTCAAAATATCAGTGCAGAAAGGGATATGGGAAGGCAAAATTAGTTGTCAAGCGGATTGGATCATCCCACCTGTCCACATTTGCTTGTTGAAAGATTTATCCTAAAAGCTGCTGTTCAGTTTTAACACTCTTTGAAGTAAATTAAGAGCTGAAGTTAGCAGGATCACTGTGCTCAGGCTCTTATTGTTGAGTAGCAGATTCCCTGTTGCCTATGAGTATTGCAATTATCCCTGTTTCTATAATTACACTATGCAATCATCAGCTGTCCAGGACAAGATCCTTATTAGGTTAATAGCAGAACTTAAAGAGGTCAAGGTGCCCTTTTGGCATGTTTCACATACTCTGTGCTTTTGTGGAAAAAAAAAAATCGCTAAAAAAATTTATATATCCAGTGATAATTAAACAGCCTCCCCAAGGTTTGTGATGTTCAGATTATAGCTGTAGTATAGACATTACTTTTAATCCTGCTTTAATCATTCTTTTTTTTTTCTGTGCTTTCTTTGCTGCTGATATCAATGTTACTGCTTTCAGTCATAATTTGGATTAAGTTATTAAACTTACACTGCAAATGCAGGTTCAGTGCAGAACTCTCACAAATAATGAGAACAGAAGCAACTCATCCTGCCACAGGCTCTTGAATACTTCTGTCCATAGCATTTTAAATGGTTAAATTGAGCAAACTAACTCTGCTCCAGCTGATGATGCTAGTGGACATAAACTATGCTTTATGCAATGTGAAGACTGCACCAAAGCATCACAGTTCTTACACCATGTATGTGAGATATGAAATTCAGGGTTTTTTAAATTTTCTAAGCTTAAAATTTTAAGTTTGCATACTGCTTTTTTAAAACAGAGCAATCAGAAATATGAGGAGTTGTCAAGAGGAAAAAGTTTTGACAACTTCTAGTGAATGAAATTATTTTCTCATCTATGACTTTTTGCAATAGATGCACCAAAAAATATCAAGTGAAGCTTTTCCTGATATTTACACAGTGCTCTTCTATGCATGATGTATATACAAAATCATAGAATCATAGAATAGTTAGGGTTGGAAAGGACCTGAAGATTATCTAGTTCCAACCTGCCTGTGGCAGGGACACCTCACACTAAACCATGCCACCCAAGGGTCTGTCCAGCCCGGCTTTGAACACTGCCAGCAATGGAGCATTCACAGCTTCCCTGGGCAACTCATTCCAGTGCCTCACCACCCTCACAGTAAAGGATTTCTTCCTTATATCCAATCTAAACTTCCCCTGTTTAGTTTGAACCCATTACTTCTTCTCCTCTTACTACAGTCCCTAATGAATAGACCATCCCCAGCATCCCTATAGCCCCTCTTCAAATCAGAAAGGTAAATATTTGCATTCCAATAAAGGCAGTTACTGAATCTAAGTAATATAATCAGTGGAAAAGCATACCATTGTCTATATTGCTTTCTTACTTGCTTCATATTCCTGCAGGTTTATTTTATTTTTTTTTACGCTATTTTTCTTCATTACAGAAATATCTGCAAAATACATGTTTTTATGTTAAAAGCTGTTTGGGAGATTGTTGTCAGAATAATTGGATGGAAAAAAGGACTTCAGCAAAATGGAGGTTTTTCCAAAGGAAATCTAGAGTGCCATTAGAAACATTCCTAATTGCAAAATCAAAATTAAATATACCTTTTTGGGTAGATTTCATTTGAAGTAAAATAGTCTGGTTTGCTGGAAAAATCCCTGTTTCTTATTTTAAAGTCAGTTCTGCATTAAATTTCACTTACCCAAAGCTTACAGTACCTCACAGGACTTGTAGAAACGGCAGCAGAAGTTTTTCTGTTCCTTCTCTGTAAAATAGATAGGTAGACCAGAAAAAACACTCTCATGCTCATGGTATTCGAATGTCTTCCCAAAGGCTTCATAAGCCATGATGTTTCTCCTCATTCAGGTAGTGCACAAGTATGCTGCCAAATCTGCCTGCATAGATCTTAAAAACCGCAGACTGTTGTTAGGTTTAAAAAAAGATATGAACTGGTGAGTATTATGACCCATGGCCTGCTTCTGGCTTGATGGATGTCTCACTTTTATGTCAGCCTTTTAACACATATGATTGACATCCCTAGTCATTGCTTTGACTTAGTGATCCAGGTGCGCTGCAAGAGGTTGTTGGGATATAATACCAATTTTCTAGTAGCAGGCTATGTGCACACCATTGCTGAATGTCACATAAGACTCATGCACATATGTTTTTTCAGAATATATAAAAATGTGCATATTTCTATGGATTTATGGTGGTGGAATTTTAAAGATTTTTATTTCGGAACAAAAATAGGAAATGCAGAGGTGTCCAGATATAATGAGAAAACTTGCACCTTCAAATATACCAGTAGAGAAATGGAAGTAACTCTTTCCATTTATTTTAGCTTCCAGTTCTGCTCCAAAGGGTACTGTTTTAATTACATGAAGAAATTCCAATGACGTGTGAGTTATATAAAATAATTGCTTCAGTCACCCCTGTAAGCAAATTATTGTTAAAGACAACAATTCACAACAAGGACAAGCAGGTGAAATTTTCAAATGAGATTTCTGAACTTAACAGAGTTGGTATGATGAATGCCTTTCCTCTTAGGAAACTGCCAAATGTCGAGGGAGTCCCAAATAACTGGAAATGAATTCTGAACACCAGTCTGACATCTTATTTAAAAATTGGCATCATCATTAGAATGTCTACGGTCTTTCAAGTCCTTCTGGGAAACAGTCTACCACCAGAAATGTCAGCATAATTTATGTGTCTTTTTCCAATCTCTAATAGAACTGTATCAGCTGTTAGACGACACTGATACTTACCAGGAAACAGGCTAATATTACCATTTGTTTTGTAAGACACACAAAAATTGTACAAAGTCTTTCACTTGCTCCAAAGTGGTTTACTTTAGTGCGCATCTCATAAAAGAAAAATCACAATAAAAATTGTGATTTTTTTTGAGGTTGCTTAATAAATGTGTATTAAACTAATTTCCATATCAGTGCAATCTCTTATCATGAAAGATTATCGTAATCACTAGCTTTGAATTTAGTTCTGTCTTTCTTTGCTTTAGTAAATTTGACTCTTTATGTCATATTTTAATTTGTACCAAAAAATTAGATTCTCTACTGCCATTAATAAAACAAGAGCACAATGAGCTCCACAATGAAATACATGTAGTGCTATCCAAAGTCTAACATTAAAAAATAGGTCAAAATATTATGTAGCTGCCCATTATGTCATAATGTCTCATTTTCCTGCAGCTATCAAAATATGCATTCAATGAGTTATTGAAGTTCACTGTCTGGTCAGCAATGGGATTATTATGAAATTCATTATTAATAATGCATTGCAAATATTATGACTACCAGAAAGGATAGACATATTGTCCTTTCAGAGTTGTGGGAGAGTATGTGCACTCTTCCTGGAGACATTTTCTGACCTGAAACCCAAAGTTAGTCTAGTCTCAGTCACAGTACACTAGTTCTGGTGTCATATGTAAATGAAAATTTCTCCCTAGGGAAGTAAGCAAAAAAAAAAAAATCCCAAACAAATCACTGCTGAAATTAATGACTATGACATAGGATAACTTTGGAGCTTCTTAGCAAAAAATAGCAAGCTGCACACTAAGCTGGTGCACTAACCCAGTGCAAATATTCATTATTTATCTAGAACCACCTGGCTTAGTGAAAGATTTTATGATGAATTAAAAAAAAGACTTTTAAATTACACACTGGATATAGAAATGAGGCTTGGAGTTGTAAGAAGAGAAAAATAGGATACCGCCAAGGCCCTCAAAATTGTCTAAAGAAGAAGCTCAGCGAAAGTATCTATCTGATACAGATACTTCATCCCTTACCTCTTGTAAGTGATGATATTCACTTACATTTTCTCCTACTTAAACCTGCAGATAATTTTAACCTCCATGGACTCAGATCTAGTTAAATTTGTATAGCTACAATTTTTACAAAAAGCAGTGTTCTATGAATCTCTATTCTTTCAAGCAGTTTGGCACAATGTGACTGTTTTGATATGTAGGAGTCATGATATGATCCAGGAAGTTTATTAAAACTTAGTGATTTGCTTGGTGGTTTGCATGGTACAATTCAGGGCATTATAGCAGGCAAAGAGAAGAAGTTCTTTACATGACTGCTGTGCTCACTAGATGCTAGAGGGATACAGCTGTGGTATTTTTTTCTCCCAAGATATGTTTGGAAAAGAAACTGAGTAATTGCATCATTATTCCAGTTGTTACTGGCTACTGGATTTTAAAATACAATTCAGCGTTTAAATAATATTTTGTCTGGCTGCTGTGCATCATGTGGAAAGATTTGGATTTTGGGAATGGCTCAGTGACAAACCCAGCAAGGTCTTTTCTTTGGGATCATTTATGAAGGTTAGAAAGCTATGTTCACACCCAGAGAACAACATAGTTCAACACATGTAGAAAATAAACAGACCCTCCAGCTTCAGCCCAATCCCATGACCCCTGTGTACAGAGCTTAACCTTCCAAAAGGCATTCAACTTCGTTGGGTCACTGGAGGAGGGGTGAAGATGTCTTGCTTACTGGAAAATGCCACTGTGACCAAAGAAGTCTTTTGTGAGACAATATCCTGATGCAAGCATTTACCTTTCTGTGATATACCTATGTTATTTCATGCCAAAGATCAAGCAATAGCACTCCCTTTGGGGAAACTGTTATAATCCATCAAGTGCTACTTGTTCAATCACTTTTGATAGAGAGTCATAGTACCATACTTCAGAGATTTAAGTGGGATGAAGTGTGTCAAGCAGCATACTCTGCGATTTAAAAAAGATGAAGTATTAGTCAAAATTCACAAAGCCATTTAAATTAGGAACTGCAAGCACTTTAATTTGCAATGCAAAAGCTATTTTTTGTGTAACATGGGACAGTCACACATACCTGAGATGCAGTGCAAAGAACTACAAGATATTAATGTAACTTTTACCACTGGAGAACTGGGTTGGAATTCCCACTAGGGGATACCTTTGTAGATCTCATTTTAGTATATTGTACTCATGCCATTATAAAACCATCAAATGCAATTTGGCACAGCATGATACTTAAATGGTGGCCTGAAATTAACAGACTGAATTGCCTTCTACAGCCAGCCAAGGTTATTTATAAATTGGAATTCAGATAAGTAAGTGAAGTGCCTTACTGAACTCTGTACTTTTATATTCCCAATCTCTGTCTTCTGTGCTTTGAAATACTTTTTGAAATCGTCCTTCAGTTGAACTTCCAGAATATTTAGACACTTAAAATGTGAGCAAAACTGAAGGCAGGATGCTGTATTAGGTACTTACAAGAGATAGTGCTGTTACATTTGTAAACTCTCTTGTAAAAAGTTTTAATTAAAAGAGCTACATTGTGGCATCTGTGAGGTCGAGTGCAATTAGTTGCTTTAAACTCCATTTTCTCTTCCCTCCGCCAATTAAGTAAAACTTGTGTGCAAGAGTAATGGCTGCCCCAGTGACAAAATCAGAACATGCTAAATAATGTGATTAAACTTGTTAAAAGCCAAAATAAACACTTATAATTATCTCAAGAAAACCTGCATAGCACGAGTGAGAGCTCTATAAAGTGAAACTCTGCATCCATAATTTCAGACTTTCCTACACAATAGATCATAGTTAAAGATCTGTTAACAGACCTCTGACTGCTGAACTGGGCAGCTTGTGGTTTTCTTCTAAACCTATTGGCATAATGTGGATTTATGCAAGAGGTGCAAATTGGAAGTTGTCTGCTATTGAAGCCATTGGCAGAACAGAAATCATACTGTAGGGTTAGCAGCATGAAGTACATTGCTTTGAAATTACACAGCAGGGTTTCTACTTGTTGCTCCGCTTGCCTTTAAGACCAAGGTCTTGTACTGTCTGGCCATGATTAAAATCAAAGTGTAGGCCTCTTTGCTGGGTGCCAGTAAACGAAGGTGAAAACCAGAAACAATCTGGATTCTTAATTATTTTAAAACGCAACATAGGCAAAAAACTAAGATGAAAGCATTTCTTACTAATCTATCCTAATTATTCCACATAAAATGATTTCCTAAAGAGGCCTATATCTAGAGATAGTCACTTTCTATGACTACACAAGTTCTTTTTTCGCATATAGCATCCTTTACATAAACCCACACACATATACAAAACCACAGAGCTGACAAGCAGTTTAAATTGTAGGCTTATTTAAATCCAGGCTTAGGTGTATATCAAAACTTGAGGTAAACCAAGATACTACACAGAATTTTGAAAATTAAATTACCGTTAGCTTCTGCAGCAGTCCACTAGTGAAAAAGTGCACATTTGGAAATGCTTGATTTTACTGCCATACTACGAAGATTAGGTATGTATGCATGTATGTATGTGCTGGCAAGTGGGATCAGAAAGCACAAAAAATTGTTACGTTAGAAAATAAAAATATTGTATAGAGATAGGATTCCTCAATGTAAATCCAAAGCTCTCTACCCAGAGACTCTCATTCTGGTTTCTGTCACTCTGGTCACTTTTCAAGTAACATCATAGCTTCATAACATTGTGTGGCAGAAAGTCAGTGCTGAAAGTGAGTACCATGGGAGCTATCTATGCTACTGTCAATTTTAGCATAAGTGAACAAGGGTCTTTTTGTTTACTTGTCAGCATATTCCAAAGTACTTGCTGTCAAGATATTTTTCCTAATCACCTCTTGAAGGGCTTATTGATAGAGAGACCTCTTGACTGAAATGAAGATGCTGCAGGGATGTCTGGAGATAGCCAAAGATAACCATTAAAGCTGATGTGCAAAACACTTGCTCATGTTAATTTCTGATTTCTTTAAGATAATCTCTGATTTAGAGTGCAATACTTGAAAGTCAGCCTTATGGTCTCTTATAAAAAATATATCTTTTTTTTTTCCCTAGTCTGGGCTTCTTGCTCATGATGCCTTTTCTCTTAGAAGGCAAATACATGCCTTCCAGGTTACTAGAGGAAGAAATATATTACATATAAAGGAAGAAAGGATTTGGGCAGTCACTTTGAAATGTATTGTATTTTTCTTGCTCTTTTAATATATTTTTAACACATTGTGAGTCCTTTTTTCCTAGTCATTCACAGTCCATTTAGTGTTGTTTACTTTTTTAAGTTCCAGACAATTACTTATGAATAAAAATTTCCATGCTCTCAAATCTAAAGCAAAGAGAGGATGATGTTTCTTTTGTGCACCAGTTCATCAGTCCCTGATGTCAAATTTATTTCTAACTCACAGCTGCCTGTATGTGACCTTACCGATTCATCTGTGGTCCATCTCTGGTAAATCAAAATCAGGCAGTGTTGGCTGGAACTGGAAAGGCAAGCTTCTTGCTCACCTCCTCCCTGGCAGAAGGAGGATCATCTGTACTGTTTGCCCACTACCATACTAGAGTAAAAAATGTATTTAAGACCACTTATTTAAGACCACTGTGGCAAGAAATTTGAAGCAGGGTTACTGCCCCAGTTTCTACTTCTGACAGATTTTTGTCATCTTTTCTTATTTTGCTCTTTTCCCTTTAAATAATCTCATTACTAATAAGAAACCGCATTGTCTGTGGCTTTCCTAATATCAAAGTATTTGAGTACATACTGTGGCAAACTTAGCCATGTAAAAATTGCTGCTCTAGCTAACTTCTAAACCATATAATGCAATGTGTTCCACTAGAGTTTTGAAGTTATTTGAAGAAAAACATACCATATCTTCAGAAGTTGTAAAAATTCTAAATAATTCAATAAAGTGCATTAGAACAACAGGTAACAAAATACCTGATAATGTTAATGAAGCTTATTTTCTGCAAAACACTCTTTTCTTTCACATGACAAACACACAGTTTTGCCCTATAGTATTCCAGCTCAACAATGGATATTGTAGTTAAAGCAAAAAAAAAAAACCCTGTCTGCCACTGCTGCCAGTAGTGCAAAGAGCTGATGCAATGCTGGTGCAAATAGGTCACTGGCAAACACAGATTTTAATGCCTGCAAGTTATCAACCTCTTTGCACTTCTTCTGCTATGAGAACAACTGCATGAGGGGAAAAAAACCCAAGCCCAAACAGAAGTGCCGTAAGGAAAGATGTATTCATATCACAGCCCATCTGAAAGGAGGATGAAAGTAAATAGCTGTATAAAGCAGAGCTATTCTGTGCAAATTCTGTAAAGCCAGTACTGAACACTTTGAATTCTTCCTCCATTCCTCTTTCTTTACGTCCCTTGTTTGAATCTGTGCTAAGATAAGGAGACATCTGCAAGTGAAAACATAGGTGTTTCTTCTGTTCTGCAAAATACTTTCCCTAAGCTTCAACTCTCATTCTTCTCCTTGTGCTTGGGCCATACTCCCTGTAAGACAGGCACCTATCTCTTCCTCCTTCTCCTCCAACTTTTGCCACAGCCTGCAGATTTCATCTAGGATAAACACTGGTACTTCAATCCCACAGTATCCATTAGGGGCTGTTCTTGAAAGGGAACTTGTATGGGATGGAGGTTATAGCCTGTTGACTCTTTGCAATATTGACTGAACTTGATTTATCAGCCACAAAATACATACTGGTTTTATAGGTGCATACATTTCAGAAAGTCTTTTGTTTCTTCAGTTTTGTTTGAGATCTGACAGTTGGGTACTCAGACCTTTGCAATAAAATGGTGAGTAGAAAACATCACATTCTTTCCTTCTTCATGTGTTGTGTCTTGGCAGACATTACGTGACTTCAGAATTAAACCATTCTCTCTGAAATTAGTGCATCTTCAACACAATAACCAATTTTAGATGCAAAAATTCTTCATAATGTGCAAAAAAATTATCAAAATCACAGAAAGTCTACTCAAGACAAAACTTTTCTCCTTAACCATCAATGGTTGATTGATGGTTACAGATTTGTGTATCTCATCCAAAACTTCAAAATCCTATTTTTGAATAATAGTAGATTTTCACAAATGTATGTCAAAATAATACTGATGAATAGATATTTCTAATGGAAAAGCAATAATATGAAAAGGTATATATTATCCATATAAAAATGAAAAACATTGATTGTCAAAGGAGACGAAAATCTATCAATTAATCTCCAATCCAAGTTAAATAATTCAACAATGGAAAACATGGAAAAACACAAGGATACAAACATTGATATTTGTGTAATTGTATACAAATATCTACTACTACTGTATTACAACAGGAGTGATGTGGCTTCTGAATCCTGCTGTCCTTTATGTCACAGTCTTGGCATATGTCCTCAGGCAACTCAGCAAATGTCTCCTCAGGCATAAAAGAGGATAAAATACTCATCCTAATGTGATATGAAGATTGTTAATATTTTTTTTTTTTTTTTTTTTAGTTTTAAGATATGATGGGAAAAGAAAAACAAAAAGAAAATTATTCCTAGAGCCACGTGGAATATGTAATATTGGGTGAATAGACATGTTGCCAATGCATTTTTATGCTCTTTAGGAGAATTTCAAAATTAATGAAAAATGGCATACAGTAGCTTAACTTACATTGCCTTAGCTCAAGTACTTAGTAAAGTCTCCCAAACCATAATTTGAAAACATAATTCAACCTTTTATGTAAATGGAGCCACAGAGATTAAAAACCAGGATAATGATAAATGGCAAAATATCTAACTGTCCGAGCCAGTGGAAGGACCAGTGTAAAAGCTGCTTTTAATTAACATCTTAGTGGTTTGGAAAATGAAATAAAGATCATATTCGAGAGATTTGCTGATGATGTTGCACTGAAAGATCATGACAAAAGTAAAGCCTTAAAAAATACAATGGACAAGAGAAGTTAAAAAAATATGGTAAAGGAATTAAGCCCTCAATCTGGGATAAAAAAAGCAAGCTAAACATTTGGTAAAAATGAAAAAGTATACATGAGAGGGAAAGCAATGATAGTGAGCAATTCCTTTGGCTGATGCCAAAGTCGAGCTAGATTTGTGGGTTTAGCAAGATCAGATATCAAATACATTGTTTTACTTGGGCTGCCTCTACCATGGCAGGTGCAATGGAAAGTGGGTCTCTCTGACAGTAGACTTGTCCCAGTAAAAACTGATGGAATATTTGTAATGAATTTCAGTTCATAACAGATAAAATCCTATGTGATGCTGCTAACCCCAGTTAATGAAGCCTTGTGATTCAGCTTCTCTCCTCATCTTCCTTATTGACAGTTTCAAAAAGCACCACATTTTAAAAGTAGGAAATGTTTGTTTTCTTCTTTTGGAAAAATTAAGCATTGCATTTTAAGATTTTCAGTGGGGGAGAGGGTCTGGGAAACAAAAAACATGCGCTTTTTGTTCTTGTTGGTTATGTTTCCAGAGAATGAAGAAAAAGCTGAGATTTGCTCTTTTCAGATGATTTTAGGAGCTGGCACATTAAAACGAATAAGTACTATGAGGTTAATAAAATCATCAGAACTTGCAACAGTACATAGCAATAGCATTCACTTTTAGACACTGAAGGATGATGATTCACCTGAGAATTTCCAAGAAAATAACTAAACTAAGAGGAAAGAAAACCTAATTCTAAAGATCTCTTGGTAAAGTGGCTGCTATTGAGGTGTTGCTGTGCTGACAGAGGTTAGAAACATCTGCATGTGAAAGCTTCGTTTAAGGATAGAGAAGCTGTGTTCTGTGCCTGAGTCTTAGAGCAGACTTCATATTTGTACGCTAGGTACCTATATAATAGGTTTAATGTGCCTATATTTATACCTCTAAATTATCTGTGGCTAATGTTCTGTAAAATATCATCTCTACTGATAAAAGTAGAAGGACTGGGAAATAGTGATAATTATGCATAAAACTCTGAGAGTATAGAGTATGCTTCTTTGCCAAGCTACCTCTAGTTGCAATAGCATTCTTCATTTGCACAGCATGTTGCAGCTCCAAAGAGCTCAGGAAATGTGTTTAACCCGCTTAATATCTGGAAGTTATCAAATATCATTGGCATGATTTAATTTGATAGGAAAACTGAAGTGGACTTGTGTTGACGTCAGGAGTGGTAGTAAGGGGATTAGAATGCGAAATATACCTTACACTGAAGTAATACATCTACTGTGCTTTAAGACAGTGCTGTTGAAAATTTAGGACTTTGTTTTTTTTTTTTTTTTTGCACAGTAAACTCTCTTTACTTATGCCAATGAACACCTCTTTATTCCAAATAGCCTAAATTTCTGATATGTGCTTCCCTCAACAGCTACTGCCACCAATTAAAGCTGAAAACACCTGTGCAACTAGTTGATTCTGTCCAGCTCTTCTAAAGTATTTTTGAATCCTTGCACAAACAATGCATCAGATACTTTTTCTTAATGTAAAATGCCTCTTGCTCCAACACAAGAGAAAACAGTTAAAAGATATCACACAAAAACCACTTCTGCAAATAATAACACCCCAAACCAAAATAGATTTAGAAATTAATTTAGTTTATATGAATTAAAATTAAGGAAAAAAATAGACATACTTGTTGGTGATTAAAATATAAAAACTGCTCTGCATGCCACTTTCTGACATGAACTGTAGAGGATACAAGATACACAAAGGATGGAGGCAAAGTCTGAATTTAGATTTAAGTTTTGTTGATCTTAATGGAGCTAGAGCTGGTATTACATGTAATGTTCTGCTTCATTATATAATGAAGCAAACATAAATAAATAAAATTGTTTTATAGCTTAATCTTTATATTTAAAGTATATAAAATAATTTATGAAAAAAATTACCAGAATGTTAGTACAAAAAGTCAAATCACCAAATTTTTTTCTTTTGAAGAAAATGTGGCATCATTAAATGACCTAGTAAAAGACTAAAGAACTAAAATGGTGGGGTTTAAAGAGTTCTGAAGCAGAATTCAGAATCCTGTTTGATGTACTGAGCTATCCAAGAATCTTGCCTGGGGAAGTAAAAGAAAATAGACAGCAACACACAGGTTTAATTTATGTGCAGTTTCGCAAAGCCCGGCAAGCAGGGGAGCAGGGGAAGGGTGAGGACAGACATAAAATTTAAGTCCTTGAGCAGCTTCATTCAAGAAGCAGAGTGCCTACATACCAAAGGCCTAAACCTTAAGCCTGAGTGAGCTCTGAAAACACTGCAACTCACGTGTCTTCAACCTTTTTAGAATAAGACAGCAAAATACTTATGCTTCTGTAATTTCTAACACTTCTGAGAGATGTATTAGACAAGCAAACTTCTTAACACTTCCTCCCACAATTTTTTTATTGGGTCAATTTATGCTTAAGTGATACAAAAAAAAAATCTGATACAGAATATGTATCAGAAGAGTGTACAAAATCTTCATGAGCAATTATTGGCCTATTATTTTTTTAAAGTAAAACCACAGTCTTAAATGTAAAACCACATTTAGGCAGGCCAAAAATTGTTGAGCAACTGGCTGAAAGAATAAATGTTAATAATAAAATCTCTTTCCAGTGCATCAAAAGAAAAAAGCTCTTCAAAGAGAAGTTGGGAATGTTGGATCATCTTGATATAAAAGGACCTGTCAAGGAAAACCCAGACCACTGCAAAAAGCAAAGTGAATTCCTTTCAGTGGTATTCATTACAGAAAAGACCATATACTCAAATCATGCTTTACTAAATAAGAGCCCGAAGAACTCTTTCAAACAGAAACATGAGTAGAAGAGATTTGCTCTGTCTTGACAAATTAAGAATGAAAAATATTTCAGGATCTAAATGATATTTCCAGGAGTGACAAAGGTATTTGGACTGGAAAATCCTGTACTGGTAATTGAGATGTGCTAAGTATCGCTTAAGTTTTCTTCGATACTAAGAGATTATGACAGAAATCTTTGGTATCCCAACATTACTAATCCCAAATTTTATTTCTCTACTGTCTTTACGTATGCCTAGATAAATTGATTTAGAATGTATTAGAATGTGATAACTAGATGTGATCCTTGGGGAAGAGTCAATAAGTTTCACAGACACTTAGGTATGACTTGCAAACCTGATAATGTTCTCAGAAAGAATGATTTACCAAGTGAATAAGGATAAATCCAGCTGGTATGGTGTAGCTGGACATTCAGTCTCCTTTGCCAGATGTTCTTACAGAAGCTGTGCCCTGACAGAACAAGAGGAGAGGGCTTGTCATGTAGTGACAACTGAGTGACAACTGCTTAAATGATAAGAAACAAAGGGTAGGAATAAGTGGTCAGTTTTTCCTGGGAGGAATGCTGGGAGTATTCTCCCTCAAGGCTCTGCATTGATTCCTGTACTGCTAAAATGGTCAGTAAGAATGGCCAAGTACAGGTGTGACAATTTCCAGGCAGTACAGAATTATTTTAGAACAGTTGACATAGTTGGACTACAAGGACTAGGACTACCCAGTATTTGCCACAGTGGAAGTGAATATACACATGTAATTTCTGTAATATGGTTAATTTCTTTAAGATGCAACAATTCAGTCATGGGGTTGAATCCTGTATTATCAAGAGTTCTGGGACAACAGAATTATTGGAAGATGTCATGGTTTAAGCCGTAAATCACGCACTTTGCTCACTCACTTCCCCCTCTTTCTTCCCCTACTCCCGAAGGGATGGGAAGGAGAATTGAAAGAATGCAACTCCCACAGGTTGAGATATGAGCAGTTCAGTAACTAAGGTATAACACAAACTACTGCTGCTACCACCAGTAGTAATAATGATAAGGGAAATACAAGGAAAGAGAATACAGCTGCTTACCACCTGATAGCAAGTCCGACCCAGCAATGATCTAACCCTTCTGGGTAACTACCCCCAGTTTATATACTGGCCATGACATGCTGTGGTATGGAATACCTCTTTGGTCAGTTTGGGTCAGGTGTCCTGCCTCTGCTTCCTCCCGGCTCCCCCTCCTCCCTGGCAGAGCATGAGGCTCCAAAAGTCCTTGGTCAGAGTAAACATTACTGAGCAACAACTAAAAGCACTGGTGTTATCAGTGCTGTTCCCAGACCAAAAGTCAAAACCACAGCATTGCGTCAGCTACTAAGAAGGAGAAAAATGACTGCTACTGCTGAACCCAGGACAGAAGATGATAATTATTTCCTGAAATGACAGCATATAACAATGTAAAATCAATTTTCTGGAGTAATTTAAACAGGAGTTACAGGGTATTTTTGTTTTTCTTTAAGACGAATGAATGTTTTATACTTTCACAGCCTATATTCACTGTGGATGTTACAGTTGAGTAAGGAAGAGGAAAAAATATATTATGAATCTAAGAAAAACATTTTAGTAGATAATTTCATGAAATAAGGAAGAAATAAGGAATAAAGTGTTCTGAAAAGCATCTTATTTTCTTGAAAATTGGGCCATGTAAACACAGGAAAAATCAAGTCAAACATCTTGGGAGTTAAAAAGGAGTGCTTGAGTTTTCTGAAATATTGTGCTCGTGGATGAAGCATCTATATTCAAGGGACATTTGACTAAAATCACGTTTTTTTAACAAAACTGCAACTGCCTGATCACTCACAAAAAGAAAGCTATTCTTCTGTATACATTTTCTTACTCTCCAGAGAAGCATGTAAGGTGGAATAATGAATAGTGTTCCTAACTAGAGAGTTAACTAAATAATTATAATGGAAAACTGTAGCAATATATGAAGAATATATTAAGAGAAGAAAATATTAATTAACAATTACTGAGAACAAATGCATACACTGACATATTAGGTCTTACCCTGAAGGCAAGAGGCCAATAAAAATTCTGCACATGAATACAGAAAAGAATTTAATCTGAAAAGAAAAATCCAACAAAAAATATCAAGCTGCCAAAGCTTTTCCACTGCCTGGTGATAAGCATTCCACTGTGAGAGCACTGTTTCCAGTTCCTTTCTTGCAGCCTTTCACTACATGCAATTCAGCAAGCAAAAGGGGGAAACCATGACACCTATTCCTACAAACTTTTATTTTTAGCATCAGTATGTAAATATTTAGGACTTTTTCAAATTGTGATAAAGAGGAGAATCTCCCAATGGTAGTTTAAGTTGGGCATATAAATTATTTTTTATTTACACTTTGCATTCAAACACAAGATAATCTGCTGTCCAGAGGGACCTAGACACGCTTGTGGGGTGGACTGATGCCAACCTTAGGAAGTTTAATCATGCCAAGTGCAAGGTCCTACACCTGGGTCAGAGTAATCCCAGGCACAGATACAGGTTGGGCAGAGAAGAGATTCAGAGCAGTCCTGCTGAGGAGGACTTGGGGGTGTTGGTTAATGAGAAAATGAACATGAGCTGCAGTGTGTGCTTGCAGCCCAGAAAGCCAACTGTATCCTCAGATGCATCAAAAGGAAAGTGATCAACAGGTCAAGAGAGGTGATCCTGCCCCTCTACTCTGCTCTTGTGAGACCTCACTTAGAGTATTGTGTGCAGTTCTGGTGTTCTCAACTTGAAAAGGACATGAAACTTGGAACAAGTCCAGAGGAGGGCCACAAGGATGATCATGGCACTGGAGCACCACCTGTGTGAAGACAGGTTGAGAAAATTGGGGCTATTCAGCCTGGAGAAGGGAAGGTTGCATGAAGACTTTAAAGCAGCCTTCCAGTACCTGAAGGGGGCCTGTAAGGATGCTGGGGAGGGACTCTTCATTAGGGACTGTAGTGATAGGACAAGGGGTGACAGGTTCAAACCTAAACAGGGGAAGTTTAGATTGGATATAAGGAAGAAGTTCTTTACTGTGAGGGTGGTGAGGCACTGGAATGGACTGCCCAGGGAAGTTGTGAATACTCCATCAATGGTGGTGTTCAAGGCCAGGTTGGACATAGCGTTGGGTGATATGGTTTAGTGTGAGGCGTCCCTGCCCATGTCAGGGACTTTGGAACTAGATGATCTTCAGGTCCTTTCCAACCCTAACCATTCTATGGTTCTATGATTCTGTGATATACATTTGAGGGTGAGTTGTATCACCTTAACTATTTATTATGTGATATAACTATTTATTATGTGATATTGTGACTTCTGGTTTTCCGGTGGCTTATGACAGAGATAGGTCTCAGTAATTTTATTGTCCCTACTCTAGTTTGAAGTCGGTATAATTTCTCTCTTATATTAGCAAATGGTCCTGCCTCTCATCAGAGTTCATTGGTGATATCCCTGAGTGGTGGATAAGCCCATAAGCTATATGCAGATCTACAGCTTCCTGCTCTCCTGGATATGAGGTATGGGTAATGTGGTGTGCAAGATGAGCCTACTTGTGCGTATGGACCTGCCTGGCATACTACTAACTTTGAATCCTTTTTTTTTTTTAGTTTCTGTCAGTTTAACATTGTCTTTGCAAAACACTTCTTTAAGCCAACAAAATGGGGAAAAATGATGTATAGGGAGCAATATGTTCATTTCTAGCTGGATTTATGTGAACCCATACAGATTACTATGTTATGTCTACTGACACCATAGAAAAAAGTTAAAAATACACTCCAGCTGTCTGTTAAATTCAGAGTCTCTCCTTATATTCAAACACAAATGGCTTCCACTGAAGTTAATGGGACTATGGTGCTTACACTATAGGATCCCTAATTGTTTCTTGGCTGGCTAGCACTTGATATTAATATACATACAGACAGTGTTAAAATAGATGTGTCATATCAGTATGATCAGTTAACTGATAAACAATACCCTGCTGTTAGCTCTGGTAGGAGAAAGAGATATTCGTGCACAATCAAAAAAAGTAATTGTTAGAAATGCAATGATTGCACATAGCTCCTTGTTGAATTACTGAACTTCAAGAACAAGCATCAAATGTTTTTATGGGCTATAATCCACCAATCAGGTAGCAAGACTGAAAACTATTGTAAAGGTTCTAAGTTGCTTTAGACTTTAAGATGAGGACTAATTATTTGTTGTCTAATGTATCTCTTTTGATAGTTTTTGCTTTTTGGTTCTGAAATTAACAATTCAACTATTCCTGTTAACATGTAACTGGTTAAAGCTATCACACAGCTTATCAGAAAAAGTGCCATGTTATAATTAACTGGATAATTTTTATAGGGCAACTTCTGTAAAAGCTCTTAGACCACTGAACAAAGGCATCAGAATATGCCACTGTTACAATAAACTGGAAACTTTCTGGGCTATATGTAGTGCAAAAAATTCAAAATAAAACAAAACCAAAAACAGGACAAAAGGATCCAGTGAAAGACTGCAAGTGACTGATAAATACAAATAATAGAGACATCAGCTTAGATCTTTGCTAGGTATGTGTTTTCTTCAATTCATAACTAATCATGTAAAGACCTCAGGAGTTTTGTACAAGGTTTTGTTTTACCTTTGCAATTTGAAACAGAAATGCACATTGCTCAATTTTCCTTATACCTGAAGAGAAAAAATTCAGGAAAATGTAAAAAAAGTACCCATGAAAGAAAATAAACACCTTTATTATTTACCTCATTTAATCATCTGCAGAACCCTCCAATGTCCAGATATTTTATGGGGTCCTTCACTTACAGCAAGATGGCCATCTTAGAGATTTTTTTCTCTTTTTTTTTAACTTTATCTTTTAAACAATGTTTTTTCAGGGCTTTTCTTGAAAGGCAGACACTGAATACCTATGTCAAGTTATTGCAGTTTTCTTACAGCAGATCAGACAAGTCTGCTTTTCCCTATGGAAATACTAATTTTTGGCCAGATTTCTTTAGAATTGTGATCAATCTGGAGTTTTACTTTTTTTATTTTCACCCCTAGTTCCAGGCTATGACCTCATTAGTGCATATCATGTGAAATCAGAAATGTATGAATGTTGAGCAATAACTCTGGCATTCAAATCTATGAAAATCATCTGTTAGTCTTCTGATATCCTCATGCAGATTGCTCAGACTCTCTCACAGATGTCATTCTTTACATCAGGATATACACATCAGTTTAAATTTTGACTTTATTTTAAAGTCCAAATTTCTCAGATCTCTCATTACATCCTGTTTCAGTGAATGGAAATAGTCTGTCAGCTCAGTGGTCTCAGTTTCTTTCACTTCCTCACTCATCACCAAACATGAGATACTGAGCTGGCATCAAGTCTCTAACTTATGACTGCTCTGCAGCTGCTTCCTTCCCATGGATCTGAGCTGCTGCAGCTCTGGTATGCCAAGAGCCTGAATCCCCTCCCTTTCCCCCAGCAGAGCTTGAGGACTTGCTGGCTCTGAATGGGATGGATCAGTGGGAAAAGGAGTGTGGATGAACTAATTAGATCCCATGTAGTTTGGTGGTGAGGATTTTAGGCTGGTTTTGCTGTCCTGGGAGCCACAGATTGCCTGGGCAACAAGCAGCCACACTAGCTATAAACACTCTGTTGAATGCTGCCAGCACTGTATTTATCATTGTGCCTTAGTGCCAGAGGAGGAACCATTTCTAAAACAAAAGAGTTTTGTTTAATGCTTTACAAGCACTAAGAGCATTCCTTCTTTCAAATATTTTATAGGTTCTGATGTGCAAATATTTCTATATGGGAACAGAACAAATGAATTCAGTCAGATTGTGGTTAAAACTGGTTTAATAATTGGTCGAAGAGCTAGGGCCTTAAACCTGTGGGAAATGAAACATTTCCTTCAAAACTCTGTAAGAACTTCGGAGAAAGAGATATCCACCCCTTTGTACTCCACAAACACAGCAACACTGTTACACAGGCCTATGTCGTCCTCAAAACACAACATCGACTGATAAAAATCATGTTGTGGGAGAAAGCCTGTACAGTAAATACAGCCTAATCTGGAAAGGAAACTCCTGGGTCCAATCCTACGATGCTCAAGCAAACAAAACTTCCACTGAAGCTACAAGGGAGAAAGCCTTTTCTGTCCTAAATGGGCAAGTTCCTCTGGATTAAACAGAATTTATCTACATCAGCAGAAATGTGTCACTGAAAATATAGATTACATGCACCACAGAGCAGGATATAACTAACAGAAATTTAAGTAAGATGAATGAAGTATTTTAGCAGGGATTTTCTTTTTTTTCATGATATAAAGATAGTTTGACTTCTTGTGGAAAAAGAAAAAAGGATCATAAGTGGAAAATGTAATCTTTCTAAAAAGGAGATGTTAGTTAAGCTTAACCTGGGTATATGAGGTTTGGATTACAAAATACAAAAGGACAGGGTATTTCGATTAAGATTTAAGTTGCCTTTTTAAAGTGTTACCGAAGTCTAATGACTACTCTCTATAAATTACTTCCAGATGCTGACCTGCTTGAAAATAGTGGGATAGATAATCCTATGTTTTAATCAGCACCTGTAACAGGTGAGATATCTCCAAAATCTTTTCCAAGAAATTTAAATGTATTTTTTTTTTTTTTTTTTTTTAATTTGAAGGGGAAATGTAATAAAGTCTAAACCTTTCATGAGTAATTTTCTTGAAAGAGTCTTTCATGAGTGTTTTTATATCCAAAAGCAACATTTGGTCTAGTTTTTGTGGTCACAAAGTGGAGTGAAAAACCTCCCAACTATAAAATTTTAGAGCTATGGTTTTCAATTTACAGAGAAGAACGAAAACATCAATTAGTCTGCAAATATCCTGTTTTCTCCTTTGTTTTACCTTTCAAACAATTTCTTGCAATGAACCAAACCAACACAGTCAGAGCACAAGTCTTGCTGTGCTGAGCTCACCTTAAATAGGGCTTATTTGGAAGAACTTTACCAATTCTGATGCTGCTTCTGATCAATGTTCTGAAAGTGCGCTAGACTGATTTCTTCAGAGAGTGGGAACCAGATGTGAGAATTACACGCATAACAAACAAAATCAGAAAAGCAATACTTATCATAATCAAAGAATTAAAGTCATCATTTGAAGGTCATGTCTGCTTCAAGGCAGTTTTTAGAGGCCAACAACACGGAGATGCTAAGGAAAGACATAAGAGGGGCTTATTCCTCATATGTGAAGGGGCTTATTTCTCATTTTTCATTTCTGTTTGTAATTGCTGTCATCTTTGTTTCTTATGCTTTGGATAAAAAAGGTGACTTTAATATTTATTAGAACTCGGTTTCAATAAACATTATGCAATATGGTAGACGAGGGAATGATTTATTGATAATTTGTCACTTATATTTATGGAAGTGTAGACCCCAGAGCCCTAGAGCTGGTAAATCATATTATGCAGCTACAAATGTTTTTTTATTCTTTGCTGCCAGAGTGCACCATGTAAACTGATTGCCTCACCAAACCCCTGGGGCCTGATAATGATGCACTTGCTAATACAAAGGGGGAGGGATGAGGGGAAGACAACTAATTATAAGTTTAGTTTTGTTTCAATATGTTTGCCATTTAATCTAGAGCTCCATAAACAATAGATTGATGAAATATAATTAGGAGGAAGATTACAGTTTAATGAGGCAAAAGATTGGGAAAGAATGTAAATGGAGCAGTAGTCCGTGCAGAGTTTTTAGCTGTTTATTATTGTACAGCTGTAAGGGCCTTTCACACAGTTCCCAGATGGAAGCAGCTGTTAGCTCTTCACCATTAGAAAAAAAGAGGTTCATAGTTCATTTTTATCCACTTGTTCCAACCCAGTTATATTCACTGCAACACTTCCCCAAGTCACAACTCTCAGCTACAGCTGAGACTGTCAGGATGGGCACCCTGTCTTCATTTGCCACTTGCCATTCACTTATCACATCTGGCAACCTCTCAAACAACAAGCTGTCCTACTCCTTGTAATATGTTTATCTCCCATGGTGATGTCAGCAAAACACAGCAAAAGTCAGCAAATCTAATATTCATGCTCAAACAGATTTGTTGGTGCTCTTTGTTTATAAGAAAGGGCTCTATATCAACCCTGCAGCTGCTTCCTCTTCGCCAAGCTTTGTTTTTATACGGTACTCTTCAGATAGGCCTTGGGAGCTGTACAAAGCATGTGCCCATTTGACTTAACAGTGGTTTTGTCTTTTTTTTTTTTTTTTAATAAAGAAACCCCAACCCACATCTCTCTTTTTCCACACCGTGTTATGGAACCTACATTTTTTCCCTCAGCTTGTCAAGAGTTCATACAAAAGACAGAATACAAAATGCAAATGAGAGGCACGTTTCTTTAAAAAGCAGTCACTGGGAAAGAGCCAAGTAGGCAGACTTTCAAGAATGAATAGTACAGTAACGTTTCTCTTGTAGCACTTAAACAATTCTACATTATGGGCCAGGACATCTACTGCCCTGCACTCTGTGCTGGCATTTACACCAGTGCAAAGTGAGTGTAAATCTTTACTATTTCAGACAGGATGTATGTTATATTTCGTGCCAAAGTATTGCACATGCTACAGGGAATTAGAGAATTTGGTGCTGGTTTTGTAACAATTAATACAGTTTGAGCTTCTCATTTCACGGTGTTTGGGGCTGTCTCAGATTCTTTATAAGGTATTTTCTGTAAGTGTTCATATTAGTTTATACTTCTAAGGTACATTATGGATGGTAGTCCTGTCAGTCAAGGCAGAGTGCTGCAGAGTGTTGCAGTTCATTCAAGGCTGGCATTAGGCATGACGTTTGTAAATAATTTCTCAGTCTGGGTGAGGCACACTTTTCTTCATCTGTTTCAGTTTTGAGATTAGATTGTCTAAAATTTTGGGAGGTTAATTCACCATTCATTCAATATTTGGCAAAGGTTTTATTATAGTTCCATGATTTAGTTAGCACAGGACAACTTTGGGAGCACAGATTTAACTAGGTGGCACTTCCCTTTCCATTGATATATAGACCAATCTGGTTTGAAATCTCAATTTTTATTTATATATTTATTTATTCATTTATTTATTAAGAAAAAAAAGTGCATTGCTTTACACACAGAATGAAATTCTGGACTCTTTAAGCTATTTTGCAATTGGCTGCCAAAGGACAATTTATTTCACAGTTTCGAAACACCTTTCCATGTCAATAGAAATTGCACTTTTAAAATTTATCATTTATGAGAAACTCAGGAGCAGAATACTGTCCTGATCTCTAAAAAAAGGTAGAATACAAAGAAGTCCAGCAATACCAAGTTTGTTGTTTTCTTTTTTTTTATTCTGCTACTATCAGCAGGCCACCCACATGCTTAATCTAGAAGAACCACCTCTAGGCTATGAAAAATGCTGTTCAGTCTCCGTGCCTCTACAAAACTTGGCTATTTCACTGACAAGGGATGCTGGTTAAAGCCAATTATGGTGGGGAGTTTTATGGCCTAAACAGCTGTCCAGTTGGAATTGGACTAAGACCACCAAGTTATTTCATGTGTCACAAACAGGCATCTGATTGGTTAAATAAAGCTGCATATATATTTTTATGAATTGAAGTGGAAGGTTTAATTTGCTTTTGTTTGTGGGGTCTTATTTATTGCTTGAAAGTGTTTGGATGCCTGCTGGGTATTTGTGAAAAAGGGCTGCAAAAGCTGAACGTATTTCATGTGCAGTTCTGGAGCAGAATTACAGTGTTGCTGTTAAGGTTAACCAAATTAGAAAAACTATACGCCATTGGAGCAAGATGTGAAAGCTATTTCCAAGATTGTGGACCAAAACTAAAAAGCCGCTATCCCAAATAAGAACACCTCTTGGCACTCATGTATATCTTGTGTGTATGTACGTGTTTATTTAATATTAAGGAACCATTTATGTTCAAAAATTTTGCCTCCCATTTAGGTATGGTACTACTTCAAATTACAGCACTTAAAATTACTTCTTTACCTGCTCTTTAATGCCTTTTTTTTCTCATTTGATCAGTTCATTCACCTAGAGCACTTTCTTATGTGCAATTTTTACTGTTTCCCCCGTTTAGCCAGTCTGTTTTTTCTTCCTGTCTTTACCATGTAAGCCCTATGTGGCAACTTAGGGGAGAAAATAATATTTATATTTCAAAATTATGATGCAATGGTGAAAGTGGAAACATTAGCAAAAGAGGTTCAAGACAGTTTGAGTGCCTGCAACCATGTCAAATTCCTAGAGAAAGACCTGCGTTAGTCTTGAAGTCATTTTAAAATACTGACCTCAAAACTCCTGGATTCATGGGTCACATGCTTATTTCTCATTAGACTAATAACATTAACAAACATTCATAATATGGTCAATATTTCTGATTTTTGTCTTTTTAGATACACTTCTAAAATGAATTGCTTGTTCATGGCACAGAATTAAAGCTCTCCAAGTCATATTTGCTATCTGCTTCCGAGCTTTGTTATGCAAACCCAAAAAAGATCTACTACAGAATACTTGATTGCCTTTAGTATCAATACCTTCTTAATGTTTGCTTTCTCTCACATCTTTACATACTTTTTTTTCCCCATTGTCTTGTTACATCTTTTGCTTATATTTTTTTTCCTTTAGATAGCTTTCTTTTTTCTTTACCTTTTGGATTTTACCTGTTCCCTTTAAATAACCCCTCTGCTATCTCTGGTCTCATTCTTGAGTCTGCAGTTTCCACATCCATAACTTTGTTCATAATTTCAATATTACGTTATTTGAAACTTATTCCTCTTATGTCCTTCCTTTTTCCCCCTGTTTTTCTGCTCTGTTCCATTCCAGTTGATGTTCTGCTTGCCTGCTGTTTATTGTCTCTCAATTTTTCTATTTTATTAATAATTAATTATGTCCAACTGTCAATGTGACTTTCAAACTGTTGATCCTTTCCCTGATTTCCTTCTCTTCATAATCCCAAATCTTGATCCAGTAAATTAGTTTATCTTATGCTTTCCCAGATTCCCCAAACATTCTGGTTTTGTCCTCCATCAGTCAGCTGCTTTCACAACCCTTATCTACAATGTGAACCCTTCTCCAAAGAATCTCCAGAATTTCATTTTAACTTTTACTTGACTTTAAAAATCTGTGAAGAATTCTCTAGAAGCAGGGTTTTTATTTAGGGTAGCACATTTTAGAACAAGAAACAATATTCCACAGTTTTGCTTAGGTATTCAAATCTATCACAAGCCCTGCATTGTTTCTTCTGCTTTGGAGGAGTAATGGTGAATGCATATAAACATGCTAAAGGCTTGCAAAATGTAACATTTTTTCTGTGTTAATTTCCTTAGCAGTATTTCTTTTGCATTTTCCAGTTGTCCAGCATGCTAGGTAGCACATATTTTCTGCAAATGGGCTATACATAGTATCTAAACCAAAAGCAGTATATAAAATAATTAATAATATCTTTATATATTTATAAATAATTCCCTTTTTATATTTTATTATTGCTAACAACTGATATCTAAGAGCAAGATTTCTGTGATATGAAGCAAATATATTATATGAAACTAATAATTGGAACGCTGATTTCTCATTCAAGCAAGAAGAGTTGTGATGAGAAACACAGAAAAAGATTAAGTCTACAAATCTGTTTGCCTCTATTGTAATGGTTGCATGGACCCTAGCAAAGAATTTAATCTTCAAGATTTCACTTTTCTAGAAATACCTTTTATGACCATATAGCCTGTTCTTTAGGGTAACATAATAGAAAGAACCTACTCAATCATTAGGTTCCACTCAAGCCCATTAAATACTTTTGAGACTTATATCCTCTAGAAGAGCACCTAACAGTAAAGACCAAAACTAAATGGTGAAGCCGCCACCTCCTCAGCTAATCTGGGCTTGACCATAAGGTAACCTTCCTGTGCAGGCAGTTCTAACCACATGAAAAAGTATCTGAAACACATAGGTTTACAGTGAAGCTGCAAGAAGTTTCCCAAAACTAAGCAGGAGGAAGTTTTCCTCTCTACAAACTTCACAAGAGTTTTTGTAAGTCTTGTGGGCTTGAACCGTTACTGACAGATGGTAACTATCAACTGTAAGGCATGGGTCAGCCTATGTCTTTGATAAGGAAAGAAAAAAGAGAACAGAGGGAAGAGTTCCAGGGTTTTCCTTGAAAACAGACCTCCCTCCAGACTCAAAAAAAAAAAAAAATAATTAAATAAACTAAAAAAAAAATCAGAAAGTCCAAAGAAGTTTTAAGTTTTTAGCTCAACAACTTAAAAAGACTTATATGGAAGCTGTATTTGTCTAAGCATTTCAGATGCACACCAAAATATTCTGGGTGCGTACTTCACCTGCTAACACATGCTGTACTTCTGTGGTATGACTAAAACTTAACAAATCATTATACCATGGCCATCAATAAGAACACACACACACAGAGGTTTTAAAACTCACCAAAAGTGGAGAGTTTGTGCCTATGTGTTTGAAAATCTGCCACTTGGCCTCAAGGCCATTTCAAGTCCCAAAGTAAGCTGATATTTAGCACCTAATAAAAAGCAGTGTACACCTGAGCAGAGGAAAAAAGTGACATTTGTTGGTGGTTTATACGGAGGATCATATTACCTTTCTTAAAAGTAAGGGAAAGAAAGATCTTCATCTATGTGTTTAGAAGGAGAGGAGGAAGGGTGGTTTTGCAAAAAAAATCTTTGTTTTGGTGATGATACTATTACAAGAAAAAAGGGTTTGTGCAACAGCAAGCAAGCAAGCATGCTGAGTAACAAAGTGGCATAAAATTGCACTGAAATTTATCCTGAAAAAGATTTACAATACTTTCTCAAGAAGGTATGAGAAGAAAAGTTATAGCTTCTCTGCACTTACCCTTCAGGTACCTGGTGGCTTTTTGACAATCGCTTGTTTAGCAAGATCCCTCTCTGAATTCACCCAGATGCACGTAATGAGTATGCTTGCTTTAAAGCCAAACAAGAAGGCTATGAGCTGCACAGTCTGCTTTGTTTTCCACAAATGAAATATGATTTTAAACCTAAATACTGAAATAACACCAAATATTTAAAATGTTATAGTTGGTGAGTTTTTCCACAGTGCCGGTTTGTTTTCTATTCCCCCTATGACATCTCACAACTCTAAGTGCTCAATGACAGCCTGTAGAGGTTTCACCATAATCCACCTTTATCCATTAACAGACACTCAATCACTAAAGTGCTTACTAGACTAAACATATTTATCCAACCAAATCACACTTTACAATGCAACACTGCCAATCAGACCCCAGCTATTAACAAGGAACTGCTTTAAGGGGATTTTGGTGTTTGTGCTGTGAAGAGCATGCTTACCTCCAACAAACCACTAAACCAAATTAACATAGCTGTATCCTCATAAAAGAAACCAGATATCCTGTTGTGAAAATAGAAAGCTTGGTAGGACAGGGCTCCTTTGATGGCTAACAGTGTGGCAGACGAAGGCTTCAGACTACAAATCTGGTTACCACAGGCTCATTACAAAACTCTAACATTAAACTTTTGCTAACTTTAAAAGCAAAATAAAAATGTATCATTTGGGTAAGTCAGTAAGTCATCAACTTACTAAGTTACTATTATAACTGCAATAAGTGCTGTAATTGTTGGGTAAGGCTCCTTAATTCTAATTGCTCCTTTGTCCAAGATCATGTTGTAAAAATGCTTGCATTAGCTAAAATAAAATCCAAGAGACACAAATGTGGTAGTAATAATAATTCTTTTTATTAGCCTGGAAAAGAGGAAGAGAACAAAGCTTTAAAAAGACTTCAAAGTTCTGACTAAGAGAAAAAAAAATCTAAAATCGGAGAAACATGCATACACTCTGCCCTTTTATTAGACTCATACGAACTAAGTGCCATCACCACAACTTAGAGCTTGACAATGTTTCTTTCCCAGGCATCAGGAAAAGTTGCACCATCCATGTTGCAGGGCTAATTTAAGCCCTCTGTCAAAAACTACATAAAACAGCCCTGTATATTCTCACTAGGAAGCCCTAATAGTTTTAGACTTATTGGTATTATAGCTCCTTTAAATCCCAATATTTTAAAGCTGGATTTGACATTTGCTGAGGTTTAGTGTATTTTCCCTCCATTTAGCCATAGCAAAATGAGGGGTGAAGTTTTAAACTCTGAGGTAAATGAGTAGTGAAAATTCATGTTTTTAAGAAACACGAATCAGTTTAAAAATGCATACATATCCTTCTTTACTTCCAAATAGCTTTGGCTTTGTAATCGAAATATGTATTTCCAGTCCTTCACTGCTTATCAAAAATAATGAGCACTTTCTTTTTTACTAGCTTTTATAAACACTTCTAGGGAAAATTTTATGAGCAGCTAGAACAAGTTTTCCTTCTAGCAGAGAAGGCTTCATGCGGGAACAGTATCCAAAAGGAGTAAACCACAACATGAACAGATTTTCCAAAAATCACTACAGCAGACTTCATAAGTTAGCTGGAAACATGTAAATTACAAATTAAGTTGTCATGTAACAGAATAGTGTAGTTTTGTATGGTATAGTCATATACCATATTCCATCATAATACGTCTTTAGTCTACATGTGTTCTGAGCAGTTATGAATAATACAAAAATCTACAAATTAAAGTTGTTCCAGGTTTATGCATAATCAATTATACCACTTACAGAAAGGGAAAAACATCATCATGACTGTAGAAGCACAAGAATAAAAAGAACAAATTACAATACAAATTAAAAAAAAGAATTATTGTAGACCACATTGAATCTTAGCATTTAGAACCACTTGTTGTGGTTCACATGAAATACATGCTTTCATGCTTTCGTTGCATATCCATACTAATACATTTCATACCCTGTACTGTATATATGTGTCATATTCAAGCAATGAAAATGCACACAGAAAGAGCTAAGAAATTACTGATACTGATACTGGAAACAGTTTTCTCCTGACTGAGAAAGCAATGTTAATAACTATAATGCTGGCAGTTTGGTTCTGTACCAATGATTTGAAAGAATTTGTTGTTCCACAGAACATGAATTTCTCAATGCTCTACTTTGCCATTTTTAATTGGTGTTTTGTTTTGAAAGGTACCATATGTAACAAATTGCATTTTTCCAGCTAGCAGAAAGTGAAGAATCGTGCAAAGAGTGGAAAAAAAATATTTCATTCTTTCATAATTTTGTTACGTAAGTAAAAAACACAACCGAATTGTTAGAACATTTCACTTGAACCCTCATGTTGTGCTTAGATGCTGGAGAGGTTAGTGAACTGCATGCTGAATCTATAAGCACACATAGAAGTGTGGCAACCGCTAGTCTGTTGAACTGCATGATGCGACTTGTACCTGTAATATGTGCAAGTAATAAGAGAATACTGTCCATAGCTTCCGTTCTAAGTACCATGCTCTCAGTTTCTATGTACACGAGCACTATTATGCATTTTCACTTGTGACTCATCAAAGTGTCAAACTTTCCATTTATTTTCCAGTTGCATCCTTAAATAGACACAATACATGTAGCCAGATTGCCTATATTTTCCACCATATGGCCAGCACTGCTTGATTTGTCTTCTGGATATGATATGATTCATTCTTTAAACTTATATCACTGAAAAGGCTTTTCCACATGTTACACTGTTGATAATCTCCTCAGAATTATATTTGTAGGAGATGTAGTAAATAAGTAAGCACAAAATTTGTTAGTGGTATGTAAGCATCTTTGATTTGCAAAGAATATTTTCTGTAAAATAAATTAAATTCAAGCTAATTTCAGGATTTCTAAGTACCTAAACCCCACTTGAATTCATTAAAATATGGTGGATATATTTACCCAAGCAAGGATGCTGTTATATCATATTTTGGAATTTATTTTTTAGACTGATATTAGAATCTAAAGATTTCAATTAGTAAATACATGATAGATCTTATCTATCAATGCAAGTCTTTTGTACAGTTCCTGTTTTATTCACATCCACAATATGGGTGTTATCGTGGCATGTTGCCCAATACTCCTGCTGCACAACCTTAGATGTTTATATTAAGTTTGGTTGCTACATGAAGGTTTTTTAGCATATTTTGATATAGGTTCACAGTCCACTGAAAATCTTCAAAGTTATTGCACCTATTCTTTGTTCCTTAGCATTGATGTTACAGTCAGGCCCTTTTTCTCTTGCTACTTGGCCTAATATGAGAGGGAAATGTGGTCTAGTGGAACGTGTCATGCCCCATGGCAGGGGTTTTGGAACTAGATGATCTTTAAGGCCTCTTCCAACCTGAACCATTGTATGATTCCATGATAATTATACTATCAATTCTTTATTACCCAGGCCAATATAGGCAGAAAAAGTAGGCAACAGTATTTGACTTTGTGGGGACTGCCATAACTGATCACAAGGAGTCAGGTCCTTTGGGGTTATCAGGTCCTGCTCAGTACTATTTCTTCTGGACAATAGCTCTTCCTGGCAGAACCATCCAGCTATACCTGTGATTTGTTCCCTTAGCTGGACTTTTTAATCTGGAATGGAGCTGAGTGTGCATGTGATGACAGATGTGGAATGGCCCATGATTGGTGTCTATACAAGCTAATAAGGCCTATATATACCTACACATAGGTATCTGAGTACCTACAAACAACCTGCTAGCCCAAACCAAGTCAAGAAGAGGAAGCACTTGCTGTCTGGCCAACAGGTCAGCTAGGACACCCTCCCCTTTGCTACCCCAAATTTGCTTCTTCCTCCTTTCTTGCTCAAGCTAATGGCTCAGAAGTCTTCATATTGCATAACCTTATTTCATGCTACGTGAAGGATTAGGTTAGTCTTCCTTCTGGGTAAACTCATGGGCCACAGGTAGGCCCTTTCTAAGTCTGCGTGTTTGATGAAAATATTTTTAAATGGCGTTTTCTTAATGAACAGTAAATATTTGCTCTACTTTATTATGTTAAATAACATAACAAATATCTGGTAGCTAAGTCAGCATCTTTAGTCAAATGTTTTGCTAATTATTTAGCCAAAGTAGTGCAGCTATCTGCCTGTAAAGAAGCTCCAGAAGGTAATATTACCATAATGGACATATAGCATCTGCTATCTAGTAGAAACTTTTCACAAAAGAAACCTTCATATCCTATTCTTTCTTCTGCTGAAATAGTAAAGAAAGATGATAAACATTTTATTGTCAACTATACTTCTCAGTCTACAACTGAGTCTAGAAATGTACTGTGTTCCTTCCACAGTTCAATGGAAAATGGATCTTAAAAGAAACACTACTTTACCTCAAGTGGATGTTACGGGCACATATGGATGGAACATACTGTTTCTCTATGCTTTAGTTGACTGCTATAGGAAAGTACTTAAAGAGGAAAACCCACAGAAAAATTAAATGTGCATTCCAACTAGAATATGCATGAACAAGGCCTATTAAAATTTCACAGCCTGACTTGTCAAATTCTGACACCATATAATGCATTCAAGGTTTTATAAGCCCAGTAAGCTAGTGTGATACCAAAAAAGGAAAAATATTGGAAACCACAATTGTAATATCTAGAAACAGTCTACATTCAGTTAACAGCTGTAGGTTCTTGAGCATTTTGATATTGACTTTTTTTCTTTCCTTGTACAAAAATAGACAGTTTTGGTTTAGATATATTCTAATTTGATGATGTTAGAAAACTATCGGGAGAGGCATTTATCCAGTTTCATTGGCATAAGAAGGGAAGAAATGGTTGTTTGGCCATTAATTGTATGGGTTTCAGAACCCATTTTCAGAAGCATTTGTTGTACAAAATGGTGACCATGAGAAGGACTATTATCATCTCACTCTCCTGGTAAACTAGAGCCTCAGTTTTTCACTCAGAAATTTATTGTGTTTAAATAGAGCCTGGAGCATTTCTTCCCCCTTATTCCCCCAAGTCTGATTAACCATAGTGCACAGTTTGCTGGACTGTCATGAGTCAAAATAATTTTATCTCAAAAGTCAAACATGGCAAATGATACCTCTGGAAAGTTGAACAGAAACTAGTTTCCTGCTGTCTCAGAGAGAAGTTCTGGTTTAATCCTGACATCTCACACTGCAGGAAATATTCTCCTAATGCTAGAGATGCACTGAATACCCATAAACATCTGTATTTGAAACATAGATTGATTGACATACTTATCTCAGCACACGACTCTGAATTCATGGGAAGCCCCAGAAAAATCTAGCTAGTCAAGCAGGCTTTGCTGGCTTCACAAATTTTGCTCAGGTATCTGTGGGACAACAGGTTGACAAAATTGACAAACCATTGCTGCATTTATATTAGAAGTTGACAATATTAAAAAAAAGGGTCTTCTTTCCTCTTTTATATACCTGGTCCCTGAGAACCTTGGATGAAGTTCTGAGTCTCATTTTTTCTGCTGTGAAACTACACAAACCTATAATTTACAAATAGGTTTAAATATGAACATTTCTTTACTAATGGAAAACCAAACCTCGCGGGGCCTTTTTTTTCAGTTTGTTTTTTCCAGGAAAATATTTATCTGGTTGCCTGTTTCAAAATCCTCTACTGAAAGGTCAAAGATTAAAATGCAACACCCTCCTCCTGTGCCCTCAAACCAAATGTAGCAGACAACGTCTGTTGTCTTGGTTTCCTGCTACTCAGCATTTGCCAGACACTGATTATGAATAACACCCTGAGCAGTTATCTCTATATGGTACGTTTCTAACTCAAATGTCATAACCAATGAGTCAACATGCGTAAGAGAAATAAGATTACCTTTTAAAATAAGTTCACAGTAATCCTTTTATTAAATGTCATAGTTTATAACTCATTCTTTTGCATGCCATGCAATGTTGAAGTAAAACCCACTTGTGAATGTACACTGACTTGGTATTTCCATGATGAAGAGAGGACGGGATTACTTTTTCCATATGTCTTTATTTGTTGCATTTTGGAGTGCAGATCTGTTTGCTGCGCAGACTTAAATACATGAGAGTCCATATAAGCACGTTACCATTTCTTTCATATGTTTGTCTCTTTTTTTGCACTCAGAACACTTCAGAGATGGAAAGGAAATAAATCAGACTATTGAAAATTGGAAAGCTTTAAAATAAAATAACGAGCAAAGAATGTTCCAGTAGGTGGGGCAATAAAAATGAAAGGCGGGTCCCCCAAGAGTCACAAACATGGAAGATTATAGTGGAGGAAACAGCCAAGATTGGATAAGGTGCCTGCATGGGGAGAAACAACACCAGAGACACAGGCTAAACTGCTCCACAAAGGAGAATGGAAAGGGAATTTGGAATTGGTGATAAGGGACCCATCATCTAAGTTTCTTTAATTGATGATGTTACAATGGACACAAAATAAAAAACAAGGAATCCTGTGGAACCATTAACATTTAAATAAATGTTTTGTGAGAAAGGTTCTGAGACAGAGAAATTCATTTATTGTGGCAGACATTGAGCAGTATACGAACCTATTTCCAGAGATGGTGGTATTATTATAGAGACTAACAACTGCTACAAATTTGTCTGCACTCATGAAAAGCATGCAGATTTTTTTCTCCATTTAACTCCTTTGCTATATGCAATAATTTGTATTGTTGCTGTATCTGCCACTGTATCATGGACCTGAGTGGCAGATGTGTCCTGGAATCCAGGCCCAGGTCCAACTGCAAGTTCAGAGGTACTGTTCATTTCTGTGTTTCATACTAAGGCCAAGAAAAGGATCCACCCGGCACCAGAGAAGCTCTGGGGCCCACATGGCCATGCTCCCTGATAGGATCCTGGTTTGCTCCAAGACTGAGGCCCTCAGCTTGGAAAGTCTTACGCAACTTGTGGATCTTATGTTCCTTATCTTGGAAACAGACACATTTAAAACTTAAAAGGGGTTGAAACCTTTTGCTGTTATTTTCACCACATGAATATGCTGGAGGAGCAAACATCTTTTTGCTCCCTGTTGTAATAAACTACCCACATAGATCTGTGAAATGGATGTGGGTCCAGGAGTTAGTAAGTCCTTTAGTCTAATCCCACCTACAGACAAATTTTATCATTTTATGGTTAAATAGCTGTTTGAAAAGATTACTTTAAGGGGCAACATTTTTTTTTTTTTATTTATCAGACAGTCTCAAAGAGTTTTCTGTGAAATACTAAATTTGCAATCTGAAATTGCACCAGAACCAGGCTGAAAATGCAGATCTTTGATTCTAAGATCTTCTGACCAACCTTAGGTTTTCTCTACTGATAATGAATCATCACCACATCACAAGGTAATGGTTGGGTTTTTTTCCCCTTAAAATCCTCAGGCTGCAAAGTCCATATTTAGGTCTCAGAAATGGGTCTTACTTCCAAGACACGAAGTACCGGTCACTATTTCGAAGAAAGGCTAAGTTAGCAGCTAGAACACTAACTGGACATTGGAGTATATCTTGTGTTGGACTAGACTTCAAAAGCAACAAAGGAAGTTGCTTAGCCTTGTTTCTTTATAGCTGCCTCTCACTTTTAAAAGTTTTTAAAGCAGAGTAAAAGAATTCTGTCATGTAAAATTTAAAAACATTTCTGTTTAGAAATATACTTGAAACTTAAATCATTATTATTAGTTGATATTCGAGAGTGAAAATGAAATACATGTAGTACATACATACAGTATTTGCATCAATACCATGGTTTTTCTTTACTTACAGCAGTAAAAATACAGTTTTTAAGCACTTCCCTTAGCACTATCTCTTCAGAATTTTATGTGCCTGGCCATTGACAGGAGAATAAACAACTCATTCTGCCTTAATTTCCCCATAGAAACATGCCATTGAATATGAATCTGGCTAAAATTTTTAATCTGTCCCTCTCACTAATAATACAATGTAAAAGGTAACCAGGGGCATTGTTATAACATTCTTCTCTTCCTGAAGATTTAGATGACTGACTGTCTAAACCAAGATGGCAGAAGAGCTGTAGATGAGAGACAATAGGCTGTGATGGTCAGTCCATTCTGAGACGGACACTCACCCACCATTTTGAAAGGAATATCCATTTGATACAAACTGGACAAAACTCAAAACCATACTGCAAGCAGAAACCAGAACCTTAGATCTCTGCTGCTTTTCTCCTTTTCATCTGGTCTTACACACCTCTTTCATACACAGTTCAACAATGGCTCTGTTTCAATGGGAGAAAATCCAATTCGCTTGAAGCAGAGGAACCAGTTCAGCTGCACACAGCTTTGATTGCACATCTATAGTTAGTCTCTAACCAACATGCTATTTATAATGCAGCTGATGAGTGCTGGTGTTGCCACCACATTCTCCTCCACCTTCTTTGGACATCTTATGTAGGACTTGTTCTCATCTGTTTAAATACAGAACATGACAGTGTGTTCAGACAGGAACCTGAACACAACACGCCAGAAGAGGCATAAAGTGACAGCAAGAGGAAAGCTCAGGACTAGCTAAAGAAGTGACTATGGAGCAAGCAGCTCAAGAAAACAGGCCAGCTGGCATTTCTGGGAGTAATGATTTTACCATTATTTATAAAACTGAATTACTTTTCTCTTTCAGCTCTGTTTTAAAATGTTCTTCACACTAGTTGTGCCCCTTCAGCCGTGGCCCAAAAACATTGAATGTAGGAAGTGCCATACTGGGTTAGGCTAGTTTTCCACCTAGCACTGTATCTTGTCTCAAAAAGTGGCAATACAGGGTGTTTTAGAAAAGAGTGAAAAGCTGGACAATTCATGAAATATTTTTCTCTTGTGCATTCCCAGCATTCATGATTGATCATTTGAGATATGAGAAGGAGCATCCTTCCCAGTCATTTTAGAATCTCTTTACAGACCTGTTTTCCTCTTACGAATTTGTTGAACATCATTCCACTGTGTGCCTTCTCAGCCTTCTTTGACAATAGGCTCCAAAATTTCCCTAACTGCTGAGAAAAGAAGTATTTTTTTACCTGTTTTAATCCAACTTTGTAATAGTCTTGTGGAATGCTCTTATCCAAAGAAAGCAACTGAATAACAGTTCTCTGCTTACAAGAAATTAATGACTTTGTGAGCCCCAATCACATTCACCTTCAGGTTTTTTTCCTCTACTAGAATTTTGTAGCCTTTTGAAAATCTTGCTTCTTAAGGGCCTCGTCCTAGCCATTTCTGTTGCCTTTCTGCCTAACATCTTTCATTTCAATGCAACCTTCTTGAGTTATGAAGATCAGACGTAAACAGTCGATAGTAATGGATGTCTCTTTGGTGACTTTGATTCTTAAAGGTCAGGATTTGAGGTGTAGATGTCAGCAAATGCAGAAGACCTGCTCTTTCCCCATCTGGTGCTCAGCAGTAAGACAGAAGTTTAGTGGACAGCAAATGTGAATCCTCAGCTCCTGATTCACAAAAGCTCCTCCAAAACAATCACCAAGCTTCAATGGGTAAGGCCTCTCCATGACCATGAACAAGTTTTTCTCATTATTTATAAGAAAATAATTTTACTAACTCTTTCTCCCATTGTATGTTTAAAGAATGTACAGTAACTCAATCAGGCAAATTTCTTTGAAAGTTCTTTCAGGCAGCAAACCAACTCTGACTTCTTGTTGGACTGGCGCAATTAAGACCAGGCCCAATTATTTCAGACCTTAAATAAATGCAAAACACATTTAGAGCTGGGAAGCCTGTACTATCAATGAGCTCTGCAAAAATTATAGCTAAATGTTTCTGATTATATTAGCTTAGTATTTTAGTGAAGTCATTCAATGGGCGAGTCTACACACAGTATTTCCTTTTAGAAAGCTAAAGCATTCTGTTTCCAATTCAAATTGAAAGGCTTCCAGCCTGTACACCACTGCACCACTGACTCCTATCACCTCTGTAGAGACTGTGTGTGCTTTATCTTTGTGTGATTTACTGTATGAAACTGAGCAATAGCTGACATTGAGACCCAAATACCACAAAACATTCCTCAGGGTCACATCTCCACATTTGTGCAGAGATTTAGAGTTGAACTGTCCCTTCAAAAGAAAGGTTTTGCAGATGTGAATTCAAGTCAACCCAAAAGTCAGATGAGACCTTGTAATCGAGTAATAAGAGATCTTCAGGCAGCAAGAAATTTGAGATAAATGGCTCCTGTCCAATATGCTCCTTCTTGTCTCAAAATCTGTGACTCCAGTTCATCCCCAGTTTATACTACAGCTTCTCAAAGTAGCAAGGGTTCAATTTCTCCTCTGATTTATGTTATACCATTTACTCAAGTTCTAATGCTCATCTATTGCCACTCTACTGAGAGACTACAAAAGTTCTTCTGTTTACTGATGAGCAGACTTATTCCAAAGCAGTATCCTGCTGTGAGCATCTCTCAGCTTCCTTTCTTAGTCGGGAAACTTCCAAGAGGAAGGAAAAGTTTATCTTAATGAGGACTAAGACAACCTATGCTGATTAGCCCATATAAAAGTCCTACTGGAGATAAGATTGTTACAGGCTGCTGAACCATGTCAGCTAGTAAAGGAAAAAGTTAAGATTTTTTTACCTTTAAATGCAATAATATAAAACTAAGTGCAGTTTTTTAAGGTACCTGAAATAAAGTAAGCTTACTGAGGAAAGTTAAGTTATAATTTGCTCATTAAACAGACCTGTTGAAAAGGTCAGTTAAATAAATAAATTATTAACATTGGAACTAGGAATGCACTTTCCAAAAGTAATGAAGACTTATTTAAACATATGTGGCTTTAATGAATTCTTTAATTTTGTTTTTTATTTCCACAGTATTTCATTTTGACAATGGAAGTCTTCTAATGCACTGTAATAAACAGGAAAAAGAACTCAGGAAAGTTGTAAATCAGTAAAGCTGATCCTAAAATGTTCTTTCAATAAGAATTTGATTGAAAGAGAAATACTTTGCTACAGTTTGCTTGACTTGAAAGAATTCTGATAAATCCCTAGTGAGTTTTGAAAGTTACTTTACTTCCTCCCTGCTCCTCTGCCTGCATCCTGGCCTGTGTAATGTGGTGACAGGAGCCCGGAAGCTCAGCTGACTGTCATAGAGCACATCCACAGCCTGTCTCTAGGGGCTTTCCAATCTCCTGCCCTGTATTAGCCAGAAAACTTAAAGCTGAAGATGCTAGATCTACCTGTACACCACCCACTAGAGCAACCTTCAGAGAAAGTGGAAAAATGGCGCTCAATCTGTCTTTGTGAGTGTAACTAAGACAAATCCACTAAGCATTTCTATGCACTGATAGTCATCCTGGATGAAAATCTTTATTTACTTACTGCATCCAGACAACATGAATCCTCTTTCCACTACCTAGCCAAAAGGCCAACATAAGTAGTGCTGAGAACAGCTCTGAGGGAACATTAGAGAACAGGGTCTTTCTTTTATGTTATTTATTATCTATGTTGGCTGATCTTCAATATTTTCATCATCTTCATAGGGATTGTGTTTCCTTACAGTGTCTTTCACCATCCTTGGGGGCTCTTAAACATTTATGTCTGCACTCAACGGGAGGAATTGAAAATATTGTACGTGACTTCAAGCTAAATCCTAGAGTAATGAATTACCAGGGAAATAACGAACTTCTGGCAGATCTGCCAATTTTGTTTGCAAGGAGAGCTATGGAAAACCTGTTCTTGTAGCAGTCAACAGGCAGATGTGCACAGTAACATAATAAAGTGCAAGGCAAGATTTAACAAATCATATAATTGCTTTCACTTCTGGCTTCTGTAGATTGTTATTGGCGTGTCAGCATTTGGACCCTTGAATTAAAGGAGGGACTAGTAGTCTTAGCTCACAGATACCACTCTTATTTTCCCATTCTAAAATTTCCAAAGAGAAATGAAAAGGCCAAACCAGAATTATCAGAGAAACATGATTTCTAGTATGCAGGTACTCAAGGCTTTTATAAGACTGTCAGACTGTTTTAAGGACAAAGATTTGGGTTATCCATTAGTCATGTTTCTAAAGATATTTGGCATTTTGTGTTATCTTATCCATAAGCAGCTCTGTGGAAGGCAGATCAGCATTTACGTTTTCTCTTAAGAAATGGCTTTAAAAATAGGTTGCTAATTTGCAGCTGTTACCAGCCTATTAAGAAATATTGTATGGGATTTATCAGCAGTGAAATATGATTATTACTTAAATATGATATATTATTCATGATCCTTATTCATCTATGAGACACACTTAACTCATCACAGTTAAACGGCAGCTTTAAATTTCTTGTGTTATGTAACTGGATTTAGTGTTCCATTAAAATACCTAATGACAGAAAGTTGACATTTTCTTTCAGTAAACTCTACAAGAAACACAATAGCGTAACTGATTTCCTTATATCATCCAGCAACACCAGCTATGGCAAACAAGGAGTCTGAAAATAAATTTTATTTATTGCTAATAATGAGGAGTCCCAAAGCCCCACGGTAATTGCCACATTAATTAAAAATATTTACCTTTATTGAAAATTAATATCAAGCAACTAAACAAAAAGCCCTTTACTTTGCGCCTTGGCTACCCTCTGTGCTCTAATGAACAGAACCCTGTTCTAATCACAGACGTCTCTGATTTCAGCCAAGAGTAGCATAATTTGAGGAATGTCAAATCCATCTCCCTCTCTTTTCTCCACCATTCAATCATAAATGACTCCAACCATTTTAGCTCTGATGCACTGCATTCAGTAGGAATCACTCGATTAACTTCAGTGGGATCACATTACAACTCTGAAGTTAAAGAAAATAGTTCCATGTCTTTGACAAAAAATGATATAATTAAAAAAAAAATGTAAATTCTAGTCTATATGAAATAGGAAATACAGTGAATTGACTACAATTTAGGTTTTTTCTAGGTTTTTGGCAGCATTTCTGTCTCAGAAAAGGTATCATTTTCCCCTATAATCTATCAGCAACTTAGCAAGGATACTCTCCTTCAGCCCTTCTTTGCACTAAAAAAATAATGTGCTCTGATGTGATCACTGTAAATTTAGCATTTCAGGATCAGCTGTCTTACATGTATAATTTTAAATCCCTATATATGCACCATTATGAATGAAATAAAATGGCTTTAAGTAGGTTAGACTTTCAGGTAATTAATTTACATCTCTCACAGAAAGCATTTTTTTTCAAGGTGGCCTGAAGTGCCTTCTACTTTTGCCCTTTAAAACCTTTGCTTTCTAGATTGAACAGCAATCATCAAGAATTTGACTAAAAATTCGATTAATATTTTTATTACCTTGTCTTCACCAGAAAATTTCTAAAACTCATTTGCTCAGATTTTGTACTGTATTCTACCCCTGCACCTCTGCTCCTCCACTGTCCAAAGTGTGCATCACTTCAATCTTGTTCAAAGCCTGTCAGTTCATATTTTTGACTGCCTGGAAAAGACAATGCCTTGAAAAGCTTTTATTTGTTTTATTATTTCATTATTTTAAGTTGAAATATGGCTTCTGGTTCATGGCCATTAGTTTAGAAAGATTATTATACAAGTTTTGCTTCTGTTACCTAGTAGCAAAACTTATTTTGATGTGAGACCTGTGTACTGCAGTATCAACTCTTGAGAATCTTTCTGAAGATTACATTGCTAGTTGTTCAATCTTAATTACTCTCTTTGCATTATTCTCCTCACTCTCATGAAGTACTGTGAAAATATTTGCTTAAAACTTTTACATTTGCAGAAAATAATTAAAAAATGTTTGCCTCAAAAGAGCATCTATCTTTAGACAGGAAAAAAATCTTAAGTTGTTGTAACCCTTGTCTATTCCCAGGTTTATACTGGGTTCTCATTGTAGAAGCAAGGTTCTATTTTTCCACAGGCTTGTCTCACTACAGAAACAACACAAATTAGTATAATAAACTGTTTGTACTTTGTGATAAGATAAAGACATTTTCCTGAAGTTTTGTTTTGGGGGAAAATATTTTGCACTGGTGATAACTCGCTGTGAGCCATTTCATTATTTTCCTTCATCTGAACCCAGCTGTAGGGATCTATTTAGATTTATTATGGAACCTAATTAACTCTCAACTTCTTTGAAATCAGAAACTTGTGCTCAAACTCATCAGCTTCACCAGCAAAACATAGGAAACTAGGTGCTCTTCTGTTCTTAGTCTATGAACTGCTTTTTTAGAAGCCAATCGACATTTGACATGGAGAATAGTGAAAAGGTTATTAAGATTATTTTTATACCTGCTAATCCTGTGTGTACATTGTGATCTACACTAGTGCCACACTCAGTACAGAAGGCAATGAATACAATGTTAATGTACTATTTTCCTTGTGCATAAACCACATTTCTTTCCCTCCACCTCCCACTAACCTAGACTGTAAAGAACAAACATCTTTGTTTATGGTGAAAATGTTTCCCTGGGTAGACATGCTTTCCAAATGATTTTGGTACTGTTCTCGAATACTAATGCACAAGGTCCGGAATCAATAATTTTGTGATGGTTAGAAGTAATTTCCATGAAGAAATATTGCTGCGGACACTTAACTTTTGAAACAACAACAAAAAAAACTCAGAGAAAATTTTGTGGCTTCTTGAAAACAAACAAAAAAATAAATGTATACACTATACTAATTTTTTTTTTGGCATTCAGCTGTAATATGGTATGAGCTCAACATGGTTTTGTAGCATGACATATTAGAAAAAAGGCTAACTTGTTATATTCTATGCAGACTGAAAAACTGCTTAAGTTGGATTTGCTCTGATTCCTCTCCAATTAAAATAGAATGTAAATAGCTGAAATTTCTTAAATAATGTAAACAGCAACAGTAAGGGTACTATTAAAAAGTATCTGGCTGTAATTTTAACATTTAAAACTCGGTTTTTAATTTTTCCCTACATACCACTGGCAAAAAAGGAAGTTTCTTTATAGGGACAAATGAACAAAAATGTAATGGAAATATCTTTTAATATTTTTTGACTTATATTTTTAGCTTAATTCCCAACTTCATCAAGTCAACTGCTATCTAGTAATTAACAAACTCAGCCCCACCTTTAGTTACTTTCTGTAATGACTTTCTTACTTTAAAAACCAACAAGCAGTGAAGCTTTCTGTAAGCTGCTTACTACTGTAAATGGCCATACAATGCTCTCTACATCTCTCTTGGAGAAAAAAGCGATCGAATTGTTCCTCAGTTGGTGGGACCTAGAACAGTGATATACAAGTCCACATCTGTAGAATGCCAGTGACACATAATGAAGTTAGTTATGATTATATATCACCTTTTCTGTTTGTTATATTTATTATTGTCTGAAAAGATGATAAACACTTTCACTTTACACACCTTCAGTTTCTTAGCTGACCTATGAAAGGAAGTGATTTCAGGAATGGTGTGCTAGAAGGCAAGCACTCATTTATGCACTGACTTAACATAAGTAAGTCAGCTCTTTCCACTGTCAAGGTTGTACAAGAGGTTGTCTTCATGTTTTGAGGTGACTGCAAAGTGGAGAGGTGCTCCCTGAACTTAAGAGTTTTCATAATCCTTATTTCTTCTGTAAAAATGATTAAAAAATTTCACTAGTTCTTTATGATTGTGGTTTTGTCAAAAGTAGTATTAACTAACTGTCTGTTGTCTCAAAACTGTAAAAATTAAAGCTATTCAGGTCAATATTGGGGAAGAAGGAAAGCCAAGATTGCTAGTAGGACAAAATAATCTGTTAAAAAAGTTTTACTCTAACCTTCCATAGAGGCCTGCTGAAATGTTACAAATGATGAAATAACAATTAAATCTATTATTTTGATAGCTTTAGGCTTCCTCACAATAATTCCTGTAATTAATGGGACAGGGAGTTTCAAAATGTTTTTTTTTTATTTATTTTACCATTAACAGCTGAGTTCCATACAGACATGAAGAAATAACATCATTCAGCTGTTTACCACCAACACCACAGTTGTTAAGAGGATTCTATTTGCTGTAGAACTTTTCTTTTTTTTCTATCTGGAGTAATAGTTTTAGTGATGATTCAAAATTTTTGAAACAGGAATGAATAAACTCCCCCATTTTGACTGAAAATGCCACTTCGAGCAGTCTGAGCTGTTATGTGAAAAGACACTAAGATGTATTGCTGGAGCTCTTTGTTAAAAATGATGGGCAAAATTTTTCTATAAATGCATGTGGAGATCTGATTGGTACCAGAGAGACCCAGGTTCAGTAAAAGATAAAATTCAGCCCTTAAATGGCTGCTTTTTTTCAGCTACCTGCTGTGTACAGTCACGGCCAAATGAGAGATAAAACTGTAGAAAAAGTCTTTTCAGTCCTTTAATGTTATGTTTCATTTGTGTTTAATGCATACCATGAAGGAAATCTTCAGAATTCAAATATATATCGGCATGGTTGATACCAGAATTTTTCACTTCTGGTTTTAGAAATGTTACTCCCCTGACTGACATTTTGAGCAACTATACGCAGTTATTTCTTTTAAGTCTTTTTCCATAAGGACTTAAGGACAAGGGAGAATTTTTCAAGTTCAGTCAGACTACAGAAAAAAAAATAAAAGATAAAATGGCATTTTATCTTATAAAATGATATATTATATTCTTTCTTTTTGGTGCACATGGATGTACTCGGATATTTCACTATTATGCTGACAGTATTCAAAGATGATTTAGACATTTTCTCTAACAATAAGGTTGGTATGCACTGCTTGAATCTTCCAGTTTAGGCAGTCTGTTCCAACAGAATAAGAATTGAATCCTTAAAAACCTTCAAAAAATTAGTCTTATAGCAACCACAATTATGAGGTCTCCTATCCAGCTCAGTAATGCATGCTGCTCGTGTGGCACATGATTGCCAATAAGATTATCAAATGCTTGAAGAACATTTAAATGGTGATAGGTAAGGGTAAGACCAAGGGTTTCTTTTAAGGGTCATTCTACTTTGTGATCTCTTTTTTTTTTTTGTTTCCAGATTATCTGGTCTTGGAAAATAAGTTCCTTGCAGCAGATATGTAAACTTTTCAATGTGCTCAATAGAAAACTTGGGATGTGGGTCAAATAACTACTAATGCCATGTTACATTCTTCCTCACATGTTATGGACTGTAATCCCACTCACTGGAAATGTGCATCAGTTTTGTAAATTCAGTATTATATTTAAATCCCAGTGAGATTATTCGAATTATTCAAACATAAATCTTTCTAGGATCAGGGCCTAAGGCCATGTAGTCCCAAGGCAGGAAAAATTTTTAGCTTGTCTTCTACAGAGCCAAGCACACTGTCAGACATAACAAATAAATAATACTGTGGAAATATCATTATCTGAATCACAAGTCTATTTTTGCAAAAATATCAGGTTCCCTAGTGGTTGAAACATTATTCCAGGCTAGATCAATCTTGAGTTCATATTTCAACATTACATATCATAGCATAGCCTAGAACTGTGTAATTTATCCAGTGGATTCCTATTTATCATTAACAACAGCATAGGATTTTGTTTAGGAAAAGACTAAAGATTTTACCATTTTCTTCCCAGGAACATAGTGAATATAACATTGGAACAGAAAAGCTCTACTTAATGTCAAATGTTGCATTTCATTTTTATAGGGGTTATGATATGATTTGACCTTCTAATTTTACACTGATAATACCTACTCAACTGTAATCAGTTGCATGTAGTACCCAGAGTTAATTACCTTGCATATGCTTGACTCACGTTTACTTGCACAGGTTATCCATATACTAGCACCCCTAATAGTAGTATCCCTATTGAGATTGGCCTAGAAGGGATACTCTTTCTAAGTAAGAGCTGCAAAACACTTCAGATTTCAGAGTCTCTTTTAAGCTTTTCTATTCCTGGACTATATGAAAATCTGTCTGGGGATGGAAATAGTATCATGTGCTCTTGAGGGAGATTATTCATCTCCTGCAAGGTAGGATCTGCTATATCACTGTTGCCAGCAGTTTTTGTCAGACTTATTCTGAGAAACCTCAAATGGTGGAAACCCTGCTGTGAAGCAATATGCTTCTCAGTCTTCACCTCTAGAGAGTCTTCCTTCAAGTCTAACGCAAATCTTTCCCTTGGAATTAAATGGTAGCAACTTGATTCTATTTTTCACAGTCCATTTTGTTCCCCTTTTCTGTCATGTCAAACCTTTGAATTTTTTCACCAAGATCAAGGCTTCAACAGCAAACAATTAGGTAATTAAATGCTAGATCATTCAACTTGCTGGAGTCTTAAGACTTCAGATAAAAAATTTTTCTCTCTCACCCCTTGGTTTAGTTTATTGAGCAGAATTGAAAATATGGGCAGGAGGCCTCAATCTGGTCTGTTCCCTCATCATAACAACTGCTGATTTTCCTTGTTTGTATTTAATTTCTATACTCATCTTTTCCTAATCACACTACTACCTCAAATATTTTTATATGAAATTATTCTGAATTACATGAGCTTTTTCATCCTACTCTGGCTACAGTTACCAGCAGGATATTCCTCTCAGATACACTGTTTCTTGGTGGTTCTGATTCCTAGTTACCTAGCAATTAGCCCTTTTTTACCAGCCATTTAGTCAAGGGGCACCCAATGGGAAAGAAAGCAACAGGGAAATGAGATGTGCTTTGCGCTGTGACTCTAGAACCACAAAAACAAGCCCTCAGTGGTGTGATGTAAAAACTAACAATAAAAAAAGTGCCAGTATTACAATAATTGCAATTTTTCCAACACATTCTTCTCTAGTAGGAAGTGCCATCCAGAAAAGCCCCATACGCAGTTTCTTGTCCTGGGAGCAATTCTGTAAGTATTCCCGTAGATCGCCTATCTCCTTCTTCTTTCTGCCTCCTGAACTGAGAGTTGTCAGCCCAGCATCTGTCTCGCACATCAGCCAATTTTTCAGCTGAAAGTCATCATCCCTTCCTAGCTGAAGGGGAGGCCCTGGGTTGTCATGAAAGAAAAGATCACTTCAAAATCCAGAGGTTGTTCAGGTACATACTTTGATTTGCTCTCTTTCAGGACTGTTCTACTCCTGATTACATGCAACAATTCCTGCAAGTCCTTTCCCATTTGCATTTATCATATACTTGTCTCTCTTCATTTTCTATCACCTTTATTCTAGCCAGAGCCTACTGTTTAATTTTTCCTTCTGGGACCTTCATTTTTACCTTGTTTACTCAAGGTCCAAGCAATTAAATTAGGGGTCACACCTAAATGGTACCACAGAGCATGTTGGGTACATCACTTGGATGGAAGTGCCTACTCAGCGAACAGAAAGGGAGTGAACCGAGCCCACCAGCCATTTCTGCTCTCAGATATGTGTTGCTCCCTTCATGAAGAAGTTACTTCCCATTCCTTGTGAACTGATGAATGTCCTGGATTCTGTTTTTAAATGTGCTTATTAATGGAATCATGATTATCATAAAAACTGTAAAACAAATAAAAAATATAGCCCGTTGATTGTGCAATGAAAAAAGTCAGGGAAAATGCAAATCATACTGGAGACTTCAGAAAAGTGACTTGCTTACTTAATAAGATTGAGGCAGTGTTACCTAAGGCAACACTGCCATTAGATTTTTGAAAGTTGTTGCACCCTTTCAACCTGTTTGAAAGAAAAGTTCCATCAGCTTTCATTTCATAATGGAGTTTCGAGGTGAGTATGCAATCAACAACAACAAAATCTAGTTTAAGGACCTAGTAAGACTTAGCGAGCAGAAGGTCTCTTAGCAACAAAACCCCATAACTAATGTGAAGCAGCTGTGGTAATTTTAGAAAATGGCTCAAACTGTTGAAAAGCCATTAGGAAGCTGATATATAGAGAATAAAAAGAACCATTCAGCTTTAAAAAGATTTCCCAATATGGAGTGTTATGTTATTTTATAACCAAATCTTAGTCATCCAAGGTTTACATGCCACAAAATGCTATTTATGACCATGTGGCTGGACTTTCCACAAGTAGCTGAAATCCCATTACATACCTGAAATTCTCCCTGAAAAAAGAAATTGCCAATGGCTAAGCATCTATTCTTCAATGGTAAAGGTGAGATTGCCATATTTCAGTGAGGCTGATGCCACTTATGGTTTGATTTATTACATGCATTTGGAATGGGATTCTAAATAATTGGAATCAATTTCTTTAATCCTGTAACTTTCAGTCTCTATTGGAAATAATGAAAGCCACTTGCTTTGGGTAGGCTTTGCATATGGCTGATTGTCAGACATTAGCTAACAGGCTCTCTAACTTATTTAATTGCTTCTTTAATTGGAAATATCCAGTAGCTGAAAGAACGACATATTTTAAAAACATATCTGAAGCAAAAAATGATGGGTGTCAGGAACAACAAATTTTGTTGATTTACTCTTCATGCTGCTACTAATTGATGGGTCACTGATGACTTTTACTACTTATATTTACTACTGTACCATGGTCTCAAAATAGCCTAAAACCATGGGCAGGCAAAAAATTGGTTTCACTTACTAGGCAGATCAGCTGGCTTCAACTAGATATGAGGAGGCTTAAATGCTTTTTTGAATAAAGGCTAAAGGTTAGAAAAATAAAGAATATCAATTAAATAACCTCCATTAGGCAGAAACAACTGCAAGAGCTGAGTTGGATGGGCTTCCAGGTATTCAGCAGTCCTAGATAAATGTAGACTGAGCTTCATAACTGATGTGTGTGCAATGTGAAAAACTGCTCTGTGCAACCTGGGCAGATCAGACTTATTGTTTTTGAATCTGCCCTTGACATCAGGTCTGACAGCCCATGAAGAGACCAGTATTCAGACCTGCTTACTTCTGTCAGACATTTTAACTCTCATTTGCTTACATTAAAGATAATTGCACTTGGAGATTTGATCACAACTAAACTTACTCAGAGGATAGTTGGCAACCTGTATTTATCAAGCCTTATTTGCTATTCAGCAAAGAAAACTAAAGGGATGTTTTTTGGACAAGCTGCCTTGTAGAAGACAAGGGGCAAGATATATGCTATGGTATTAAAGTATAGTTATTGGAAAAGCACATATCTAGTCAGCTTTTGAAAAAAATAAATTTTGAGGGAAATAATTGAAAAAGACAGCAACAATTTCGGGTGATCTGATGATAACAAGTGCATAAACAAAGCTTCCACCTCTGACAGACAGCATGGAAGGAGCCCCAAAAATTAGTGTTAGCTATAAAAAAATGCCAAGGTAACAAGTTTGCACAAATAAGTGAATTCTTGAAAGCTTAGTAGGTTGATTTCAGTATCCCCCCGTAAACAACAGGGAAAACTTCACTTTTTTAGTATCATGTTCATGTTTGCCTCTTTAGATTCTGTTTTATGGCCACTGATGTTAAACTGAGGATGACCGTTTATCGCAAAACAAGTAATAAATCACAACACAGAAAAGATTATATCAAGATTTCGAGATCTGGTGGCTCAGGCCACTTCTAATTGAACTGACCTGTACAGTCTCTTTCATCTGTTACATTAGATAATAAGTTTATTAACGTAAAACAAATGAACCAAGATTGTTGGATAAATAAACTAAATCTAGTGAAAGTCATGGGATTGTACAGACATTGTGATATTTAGTGGCTTTGACTCAAAGTTGGAATGAAATTGGTAACTGGCAAAGCTTCACTTTTGGCTCTAAGTCAACTTAGAAACCAGATGAAGTCAAGTAAAGAAACAAGAGAACATTTTTTTCAGGAATGTCCATAAAACTCATAAACTATCAGAATTCACATATCTGAAATAAGAGAAGTTTTCAAGTCCATTTATTCATGTGGTTAATCACATCTTTTAAAAATGCCATAAAATACCTATCTTATAACCTGAATATTGTAAAATATGCAGTGAACAAATATCAGGCCTAAATTAATGATATAAAAACTGTCTGACTATACAATTTGGGATGAAGTTTCTGCAAATGCAAAATGCATAATTCAATTAAGGAAATACAGGGACAGTCATCTGTGATGAGAAGGCAGGAAAGAGATATAATTTATGTTCAGCTGCTCTTTTTTAAGATGTTAATTCCATTCTCCAAGTTTCCTTTTAAGAGAAACTTGATAATTTCTATTAAACTCAATAACAATTCCATGTTGCTATTTGGTGTAGTTGGCAATATTTTATTCACAGCAAAATCAGGTTATTTATTTTTAGTGACCTGTTATATCTGGCAGACATCAAGTTAGAAATATAGGGTTTTTTCGATGTTGATGAAGTACAAAAGCTATTGCTCAGTATCAAATGTCAGTGCAATCTTCTTTTCAATAAAGTCAGGTAGAAAAAGACAATCTGTACTACTACGAGGAAGTTTCCTGATATATGTAACTTCTCTTATCATTATCTTTTGTAGGCTGTATTTCTTGCCACTTAATTTCCAGTTCTCTCTTTCAGCTCCTATTTTCTTTAAAATAATGAAATTTATTTTCTTGGTATGCTTCCTTAAAATCTTCTTTTATTCTACCATCCTTTGCTCTTTCTCTTTCATTACCATACGTGTAGAATTTCCAGCTTAAAAAAGTAGACTATCTTGGATTTTGACCACGCTTTGTGTTTGTGTCACTTTTTATTTTACACTGAGTTTAGTTATCTGTCTTTTCTCTTACCCATATAAATAATTATCATGAAAGTACAAAACCTGCTGTGTGTGTTAATGCCGAGTCAGTATCCACATTTTTTGAGAAGTCAGGCTGTTTGGAACATATTCAGCAAAACACTTAGAGCCCTCAGGAAGACAATCTGCAAGTGCCTTGAAGCCCACTTCTGTGATATACAGTACTAAATCATAGAAACCAGTACTTAAACTGATATCTTTTCACTACAGACAGGAAACCATCACAGGATGAAACTGTCATACTTGGCTGCTAATTAGCTAACTTTTAGAGTGTGTAATTTGAGAGTAATAATAGAATAAGAGGTTTCTTTCAGTACTCCTGAGTGATGTATTGACTTGAAGTTGTGCCATGGCCTCACCACATGCTTTGGAAATGTATCCAGAACAGTTTTGCTGAGAACCAATACTATGTTTATATCACACTAATTAATTATTTATTAATAGCAAGCATATAAGATTCCCAACCCAACAACCAGATTCTTGATCCATCAATGGATCAAGCTTCACAGGACTTTTACGTGTCAATATCCTTCACATGCATCACGGATCTATTCTCTGTTATATGGTCCTTCTATATTAATATAGTATTTCATGTAATAGGAATATTCTGTCTTTAGATATCTAATTTAAGAAACTTGTCTCCTTTATACTAGGTTTATATCAGGTTTCACTGCGCAGTTTTTCACATTGCACACATGGTTCAAATGAACAGAGTTAGGCTTTTCTCAAATTTAACTGTGGTCCAGTAAATTAAGCTCCTGCTTTGGATGACTATCTGGAAAAAACTATCCCCCTTGTGCAAATGAAAAAGGGTTGTTAGCTATTGTTAGTTACTAGTATGAATATCAATCTTAATTTTTACTGCTGTAACTATATGTTATGCAAAATATTCAAAAGATTTAGATGATACTTACTTTCCCCTAACTTATCTGCAAAACCACAGTCAATGCTTGAGTTGCCTCTATGGCCAGGAAGTCTGCTGCTTTTTTTTCCTAATACCAGCAAGGGAACACCTGGGTAGAGGATGAGCTGAACCTCCTTAAAGCCATCTTAATGTTTAAACCAATTCTTCAGTTTTGACTGCTCAGAGTGAGACTTTCAAGATGGCTTTTCTTTAACCAAATCTTTAGAATATATCATGACAAGGAGCACTTTAATGAATTTATCCAGTTGACTTTCAACTCTGTTTTAATATGCTACTGATATATCTTAATTTGTGGAAGGAGAAAATTATGAGACCTATAAGTCAAATAGGAGAGAGGATAAGCACTCCAAACTGACAATTTGATTAATAGGAATTAGTACATGCCTGGTTTAGTCTTCATTAGTTCATGTCAGCAATGATAAAAAAGCTCTAACTCAAGTATTCTTGTACATGCTGCAAAACAGCCCTGTTGACCCTCAAACACTAGCTATAGTGCTAGACAGAGTGTAAAAGACTAAAAGTGGAAAGAATGAAGACTGTTCAGTTGAGTAAAGTATTCAGAAATCCTATATTATTCTTAATTTTTAATGAAAAAAATCATCAGTTCTGGTAAGCTGGCACAAGGTATATACGCTTGCACCATGTATTTGGGTCTTTGAAAAAAGAGTGAACTCCCTCAATGACTGCTATGGGAGTTATCCCAAGGATTGGAAGAAAAATTTCAGCATGTGAGAGTCTTGGTCCCAAGTCCATAGTTCCTGTGAAGGGAAAATTCTTATCATCAGATCCTGATGGCATCACATCTAGGGACAAACATAAGAAGCAATCCATCAAATAATTACATCTTAGACTATGAAGTGGTCTATGCGTCAAGACTAATACTCTAAAATAGATCTGTTGGCACAGTGGCAACAATTACAGAATAGTACGTAGGAGGTAGGAAGCTTCTTTATTGCTTTCACATATTAAGATATGTAAGGTGACAGTTTGAGAATCTAAATTAATTTATAAAGAAATCCAGCTCTAGACTATTAGTCTAGCAGGATGATAAGTGTTGAAAACAACGGCAAACTTAGTACATGAGAGAAATACATGTGAGGATTACAGCAGGAGTTGGATTTCCATGTTGACAGTGTCAATATTCATCTTTTCATCATGTCTCTGCTGTGTCTGAATGTTGGAGAGTCATTGAAATACAGACATCAGTCAAAGAGACAGCTCAAAAAAAAGTGTCTTGTAAAAATTGCGTTGGATAGAAACTAGTCTAACATATTCCTCAGGGAGAGGGAGCTTCCAATACCACATGAGTGTTACATTTTTTTGATTTTGCTCTTTCAAAACCCTTTCGAGGACAACTTATCTCCTGACAGTCCTACTACCTCTGATACTGAAGGTCACTGATAAGAATGACCAGAAGTGAGCCTTTGTTTCCTAAAGAGATATAATAGTGATGATTTGTAGTTTATGTCCAGGACCTAGTTCCTCTAATTGGCTCTACAGGTAGTGAATGACACTTTGCATCTTTAAGGGTTTCTGCTCAAGCCACTGGTTATCTGTGGGATCACAGGCATGTCAGCTGTATGACTGTCCTAGCAAGGACTGGTACAATACTATATAAAAATCTAGAGGCTGAGTGAATGGTGTGTATACATTTGTGGCTAACTTCAAATTTGTCTAATATGGAAGCTGAAATGAATACATTCTTATGCTTATCTCCAAGCTCTGTCACTGCTCTGTAGCCTGTTAAAGTGCTGTAAATACAGTGAATGTGAACAGCAGAATAAATGATGTATAAAAAATCTAATCCTGTTGGCATCAAAGATAAACCCTCCTAATTTCAGTAGGCTGGTCCTTAATTCTGATATGATTCTAAAATAATAATCTCCTGTTAATTCTGATATGACTAAAAAGCAATAATCTCCTGTTCTTGAGGAGGACTTCAGCTCAAAATCTAATGAGCTAAACTTCAGATCTTATTGCTGACTTTTCTGCTTGCATGTTTATTTTTTGTAAAAATATTTTTTCTTATGTGCTACTGTACTATTTAAAGTAAATCCATTTCATATATGGAGCCTCTTTAGAGTATTTGTTCATTTATTTGTTTTAAAACAGGATATTATTACATTACTTGATATAACAAAAATAAACCAACGGCTTTTTTTCTGGCAACCAACTTCACCATGCTAAGAGATATATAAAGGGATAGCCGCAGGCTTTTGTGATGTAGAAGTAAAAATTAATAGCTAAGTGGTACGTTATACTTTGTCTAAAAAAGCTCATTTAATTTTATGGCATGGGGTTTGCATCTGTTTTCTTTTTTCAAGTGATATTTTACAAAGGCTTGGGCAACAGCTTTCAAAGTCACTTATATAACACAAAAAAGACTTTTAAAACACGTAAAGAGCTATTGTGGAAAAAGAATAATGAATTTCCTCATTTGTCCAGTAAATATCCTGTGTGTTACTGGGAGATCCTTCATCATAGAGGGTGGTCCACTGGTAATGTACAAAAAAAGGACAGTGTACAAAAATTAAATTATTATTTGACCCCACATCATTATATGCCACATAACTAATTAAAGCACACTTTAACAATGTACTCTTAATGTGCTGTCTGTTACTTGCATGACTCACTCAACTTTCACAAAGAATAAGTGATTTGTATTAGATGAGAGTTGCTAAGGATGTTTTTGGGGCTAGCAATTGCTGTCATTGCTATGTTAAATCACAGTCCCAAGCCTGGGATAGAAAGAGACAGGCTTATCATGAGCCAGGAAAACAGCATCACAGGACTGATAGCTCTGACTTAGGGCCTTGTTTAAAAAGTTATGACTCAGTGCAAGCAGCCAAGGATCCTTAGTCTTCCTCAGTTCACTCCAAAGCAGCCATTAAGAGCCCTAATGTTCAGGTTGCGTGCCTCACTCTGATTATTTTTGGGAAGCTGATCACAGCAAGCCTTTTTGTCCTAATGAGCATTCATCTTCATTTACTGGATGAAGGGAGCTCTCAGTGAAAGCTTTATACATGGGACAGGATAATGGCAATTTCTGCCAAGCTTTGTAACTGTATGGGTGTGTGGACTGTGAGCTTTTCTGTCTTTGAGTTGTAAAGTAATAAGCACATATCATAATAGCTCTTCCAGATACAAGTACAAGCAAGTTATACATATGGATAGTAAATTGTTAGGGGATGGAGCTCTTTGGTCTAAATCTGCAATTAGTGCTGCTAAACTTTACCATACAAGTACATAGAATATGTAAGAGATTGTTATGTAACGATACCAAAGCTTTAGAAAATGCAGAAGATTAATTTCTTTTTTTCATTAGCGCTCTTTTCCATACCTCCTCAGTATTACAGGCAGACTACGTTAGCAGCAGGTGTTCAATTTGCCGAGGCATGCAGTGGGAACATACATTATATTTAACACAGTGCGAAAATGACCCTAGATAACTTGTAGATACTTAAGAATGTTATTATTTAAAACCCCATGTGTGATAGTACTCCTTGGAAATTGTAAGAATGAGTTTTAATTTCCTATTTGCCATAACATCTTATTACCCAATCCAACATTATTGTGAATTTAAAAGCATACTAGACTAGGATTGAGTGACCTGAGCATTAAGTCAGTGTAATTTTGAGAAAAAGAGATAATTGATGAGGAGATAAAATTCCATTTTTCAAGGCAGTTAGAGAGTTTTTCTGAAGTCATTAAATCCCATCAGGGATTTAATTACTAACCCTAGGGATTAATAAAAACCTTAGGAATTTAACCCTAAAGGGATATTCTAGTAGACAAATGGTAAGTATAGAGATACAGGGCTGATGGTGTGAGTACACAATTTTGAATGTATCATATAAGTTGATACCTATTTTTTTATGTGTGAGAATATGTAGCTATTCTAAAGCAAAACCAAATGGATTTTCAAGATGATTATAGTGTTAAACACGCAGAAATTGATGAATCCAACACCAAAATTGTAAATATTTCTCTAACTCTGTCCCTTAAGAGTATGAGTCACTAAATGGTTCATACACATTTAAATAATAAGAGATGATATGTCAAAGATAGTACTGTTTGAAGGACAAAAATTTGAGGCATTAGGCACACTGAAATCTGCCATCCTGATTGTAAAAATATTAAAAAAGATTAACAATAAGAATGAGGACCCTATTTATACTAAGGTCCTGGTGAATCTATAATTGAAGTTAATTCAGATTTCTAGGAAGTCATTTACTTATAGAAAATGTCTCTCATTCAACAGAAAGTAAGCCCTTTGAGTACTTTCTTACAGCGAATAAAAAATACACTGACATGCGAAAGAATGTAAGTAAAATGTAGTAACCCCTTTTCTAATCTCCCACCTGCAAATAAACACACTCACTCTAGAAACTTCAGGAGTTCAAACATGAACTCCTAGCTAAAGCTTGAAAACAGTTGTTTCAATAGAGGGACAAGATCTACCATTTTAAAAGAGAAATATCTTTGTTTCATAGAAATTTGCAAGTTTTACTTCTATTCCTCGTGCCCTGAAATAAACTTTGCATTATTTTTCTGCCTACTATTTCTTCTCTCTTTTTCCTTCATTTCCTTTTTTGCCATGGGAAATAGTCTCAAAAGAGGAAATAAAGAAGTATTCTTAGGAAAAATGTAAGTACTTCAACTAAAAATTATTTTTCTCTTCCACGTCTGTTGCATATTTTACATATGCTCTTACTAAAAGAGATAGAGGAGACAGGAAACCTTCACAAGACATCTAAGTTTTTGAAGGGTATAACTTTCTCATTAAAAGGAAACAAAAATCCTTGTGAATTTTGACTACTTAAAATACTCAAATTCCTAGCCCCACGGTCAATCTTGTCCTTTTGCCCACAGTCAGTGTCTTGATATTTTGCCCTTCTCTTCCTATTTCTAGTACGGGTCTTTGCTTTTTCACTTTTCGCTGGAAGTGTCCATACTGATGTTTGTAAGCTGGTTTGGAAGGTATGTGTGGAAAGGCATTTCACTGTAACCCTCCAGAATCCCCCCCTCAAGCTGGGCTCTTATTGTCTCTGCTAGGTGGTCTCAGACCACAGCATGATCAGATTCCTTTCAGATAGAACAAAATCTGTACAATGGACTAGCTCCAAATGAGTAGTTAGAAAAGAACAGCCCTGAGCCTACATAAAGTTACAGGAAATCCTGAATTGAACATATTACTTGCATCAAGCCCTCAGTGGAAACTTGTACTCTACAGATCTGCTCCAATAGTGCTGTGTTACTTGCTATCTTATTCAAATATAATCTCGTGGAAGGGGATGATGCCCCTCTCTAGATAGTATTTGCTAAATCCACCTCTGCCCTCTCTCTGCTTGCTCAGCACTAGAATCTAAATTTGTTCAATGAAGCAGAGAACAGCACTGGTGTTTAACAGTCTAGTAGTTTACACAGACTTCCCTCCTGCCAGTACATTTTCCTTGATACGAAAAAAATGTGTAATGGTCTGCAAATGTACAAATTGAAGATGTCACTTTTTCTCCTATGTGATGAATTTCTTAATATCTGTTATTGGCTATTTTATGAGCCCACATTGGCTTGCTGCAGAAACAGAGAAAAAAGATCAACCCAGTTCCAGCGCTAAAAGAAATATGAGCCTGTACCTTTTGTTGTTGTGTACCCAACTGCTCTTGATATTTTATCCTTTAGTCATATAGACTTTGCTTTAGGCATATAGATTTTGCTTTACTGCATTAGCATTTCTGTAACTGCAGGTGACGTCAGGGGTTATGTTAACAGGAAGTTACTATGAGCAACAAATTTCAAAATAAATTTGTAATATTTTTGCTTGCAGTTTTCTCTCTCTTTTGCCTCATTCAGTGTTTTTTTTTTTTTTTCCATTACACTTTTCAGAAACTTGCAAGATCACCAAACTGATACAAACATGTTGGAAAAATGCATATGAATTTCTGGCCGCAAGCCAGAATGTCATACTTCAGCAAAAAACTGAGGGGAGGAGAGAGAAGAAAGAAAATAGGACTAAAGGTGTTCTCATTGATTTTACATAGACTCCTTATGGAGGAGCCTATGATGGATAATAGAAAAAGTATCCAGCAATAACACTCAGGAAAAATAACATTTATAAAAGCAGTGTGTACTGCGTTACACAAGCTGATGGAAATCATACAAATGCTTCAGGTCATTGTTTGTTATGAAACAAGAGGGCATGAAATCATGTTCATTTTTCAGCAGGTTCTTAAACTGGATACTAAGTAGGTTAAATGAATTGAAGACATGACTTTGGATGACCTAGAGTTTAACTCCTTAGCCCAGACTGTACAAGAGCTTCCAGGCCCTTTGGTTCACTGTCATTATGGAAAGCCAGTCTAGCCTAATGTAGGTGGTTTTAGACTTAAGCTTGCTAGCCTGCCTCCTTCTGTTCCTGAATTTTGTTCATGCCTGGTTTCTTCCCTTTTTTTCTGATGAATGAACAATGAAATGCCATTGTTCACATCAATCTACATTATCAGCTGCTTGGACACTCTTGAAAATGTGGCAGAATTGGTGTCCTTTGGAGTACAGACCACAGAATAACTCTCAGCAGGTTCTGGCATCAGACATCCAATGATCTTACAGCTGAAGTTTGCAGACATATTACCAGATTGTTTAGTGAAATGGGACTGTCATTCACCCCAGCAAAGGAGACATGGGTAGATGTATGCAAGTTTTAGAGAACTCCCTTGGGGTTTGTTATAACTATTCTGATAGTGATACAGGAAAGAAATGAGCTGCATGGTGTATATAACAGATGTTTAATTGCATCTGGGGAAACATTCATTATGGGCATCATTCACACCATGCTTTACCTGTTCTTCTAGTGTACACCTGCATGTTAGCAGTGCACGTGGTGGTAATGTGAGAAACTCTCACTACCAGCCTTTTAAATTTTACTATGCCCTCTTTTTTAAAATGTGCTAAATTAGATACAGAAACAAAGAAACACACCTAAGTAAACAAAGGAACATAAAAACGTGAGCACTGCCACACTGCCGGAAAGAGCAGGTGGAAATGTAAGTTTAAGGGCCATTAAAGCTCTGTGAAATTTTTCTGTGTGTCACAATTACAGGAACACCTGGGTCAAATAAATTAAGTCTAATCCATTGGGGGTGTTCTTTACAGTCTACTCTGGCCCCAGAATGGCTTGACCCTAACCTCTAATTCTGAACCAAAACAGAAAAAATTACAGGGAAAAGCTTACCAGTTCGGGCGGCTGTTGTCAAGGTAATCCATTGATTTGTCATAAACTACAAAGAAGGTACAGAAAAATATGTATCAGAAAATAAGTCCATGGGCCTTAAAGAGGATATTCAATATGTATAAGTATTTGGCCAGTGTGTGAAGCTTGGCAAAGGGCCTATCTGTGATTGACATTTAATTTCAACCACAATGAACCACTGATGCACAGCTAAAGAAAAGTTTGGGCATGAAGGTTATTGTCTGAGAATTCTTCTAACACTAGATGAAGTTTCTTAATTTCCAAATACTGAGATTACATTCTGGTCAAGAAATACCTGTAGCTTCAAGGAAAAGTCCACAGGAACATACCTTTCCCTTTGTTCTTTGGAAGGGAAAACGAACCAGTAAACACAACCTATCCTGGAAAGCAGCAAAAGTTAAGGGCTTTCTGTTAATGTACCTCATATAGTAGTCCCACTAGCAGGAATATTGTCACCTCCAATTTTCTTGCCAAACACTAGCTGACACTTCTATTTTGGGTTCCTCTACTTTCATTTTATCCATCATGGTTGTAAGATGACCTGTTCACTTGAAGTGGAGCAGACTTGCCTTGGACCTGTAAAGGGAGTCAGAGAAAGGTCAGAGACTGTTTTCCACTCCTCATAGTTCTGGTAAAGATACTGTTTTCCTCCTTAGAAAAGCAGTAGTTTAGTTTCATTAAGAGAACAATCACTTCTGTACATTTTTCCCATGGCAAGGCTTTCTGCCAAGAAATTTTCACTGTTGCAGGGATAAATTTTTTAAGGGTACAAAGTTTGATTTAATTAAAGGATTAACAATGGCTTAAAAGCAAAAAACAAAGATCACAGTGGCTGTATGTGTATTGACTGTACTCTAATAGCCTAATGTACTAACAGCTTTAACAGCTATAGAATTAAGACAACATCCTAACACATAAAAATTAATCTTACCTACCATAACAAAAAAAGCCAAAGCAAACAACTTCAAATCTTCTGTGAATTCAGAGAGAAGCACCATATTGATAGCTACGCATGAAATGGTGCTTTATTTGCTGAGTATCATAGAACAGCCTCAACAAACAAATACATGAATGTCTGGAAACCTGTTGAACCTCCTTTGCAAAGTTCTAATATATCTAAGGAAATTTAAAGGACATAAATCCAACCTTTTTAATAACTATGCCAGCACTTAAGACAGAAGGACTTTTAAAGCAAGAGTTCCTCCTTTTTACAAGGGTTATCCTCCCTGTAAGATTTAGGCAACAATATCTCTGCCTCTGAAAAGAGATCATCTAAAATTTATTATCCTAATCTACATGGAAGGAATCCTAATACCGCAAATAAACTAAATTGTAGTACTTTCAAGACATGGATGAATGCAACTAAAATGAAAGAAAGAGAAGACTATACAAAGTGAAACAGTATTAACATGTTCTTTACCTTAAGAAAAAAAAAAAAAAAGGAAAAAAAAAGAGCTGTTCTTAGTAGGATATGATTATTATCTCTTTAGAAAGCCCAGAATGTGAGTTTTGCTAAAATGTGGGCAAAGCTGTAAGATGACCCATCCACTTGAACAGAAGCAGAACCCAAAGTCAAATAATCCTTATTTCAAAACGCAGACCTTTGAAGATCAGTGTTTATGAAGGGATGAATGGTTGAAAATGAGCTAGGGGATCACTAGTTGGATCCATAAAGAGTCTAAATGGTACATTGGGCATCTAAACCTTGCATTTATCTAAGGTGAAGTCTTTCAGAAGTTCATGCAGTTGGAGGTAGAAATCTACCAGTTTTCACTGGAAATACAAAGAAGCATCAAAGTCCTGATCTAAAAAACTTCCTGTACCATATCTCCAGTAGCTGTCTTAAATGTGGTGTTGGGCTTATCTTGCTGGTAGAAGACAAATCTATTTTGATTTCTTGACAGTATTTGTCTAGATCATAATTGACATGCTGTTGCATCAGTTAGTTTTCATGAGGTTTTATAATTACCAAAATTTGGACAATGAACATATTCATATATGTTCAGTATCAACAACATATGAATCTGAGCTAGAATACAAACACTTGTAGAATGCAGAAGACTGCACATTATCTTTATAAGCTTTATTTCAAGGTTTAAAGAAAATTAATTTTAAGACACAGGATTTCAATATGGCACATATGCATAAAGTCTTGTAATGTTAGAAACTGAAAAAATGTTAAAATAAGGAACTACATGTAAAAGGCATGTTTTACATGTAATGTAAAATATAATGGGATTGTAATGCCATTGAATCTGCTCTAATTTTGTAATGTGCAAGAACATTTTACTGTAAAATAAGTAGACAGAATTTTCACTTCAACTTTGATGCAAAAATTAATTTTTTTGCCCTTTTACATATTTCTACATAAATATCTATGTTCTGATAGGTAGAACTCAAGATAAAGTCAGCTGAGAATCTTTATGAAGTGGGCACGTATAATCTGAAGGAGTTTCCTAATAAAAACTTGGCACAGTGTTCCAGGAATAAACATACAAAGATAAATTAATTTGCATAAAATTTAGTACAGATAACAGACATACTGCTCATCTTCTGCATAGTTTCCCTGCTACTGTATTTTCTAGTAGATTTCCTTATAGGGATTGAATATATAAAGGAAAGTAAATTCTGACTCACATTACTCAGCAAGAGGGACATTTTGTAAAAGTCCCAGTGTTCATAAACAGCAATCAAGACCCTCTCATTCAAAACATATCTTTTAGTCTTAGCTATGAATAGAGACAGTAGGCTATCTATGAGCTGCTCCATGCCAGTTGTTTCCACTATTTTAAATAGAAACTTAGGTTTCTTGGAAGGCATTAAGAGTTTCAGCCACCTGGGGCTGCAACTGTGGAAAAAAATGTCTTAATATTTTGACAACAAACAGCTTTTGGCAATAGCGGATCCTTTGATCTCAGTGTTTGCAATAGAGAGGTTACTCACATGGTCTGTGGAATGATCAGATGGCAGAAAAAGATCCATTGGATTTAACTTGAAAAGTGTCTTGCAAATGCAGAGGACAACTCCTTAGCTGCTATTGGTACCTTAATGAGGCTCTATTTTCTCTGAACAAATAATGATTTACGTCAGCTGACAGAAGAGTCCATCACTTATTTCTGCAAATTGTGCATATACAATAAGTTTCTGCTTTTCTTTAGGTTTCTTTATGCTGTGTAGTTCTAGTGAGGGAAGGGAGGAGATTTTGAGAGGTTTTGGCAATGTGAAATTAAATTTCTTTTTCTGAGCAGAGTCTTATGTCCATTTGTGCTGTCCAGATCAGATGAATGAAGCAGACTTCTGTTGGATTGTTTGGCTACAACAGGTACCAAATGTGAAAGCCCAAGCAAATGAAAAAGACCCATACAAAATGTTGGTGGAAATCCCACCAAACTAAAAGGCTCAATAAATCTGGACAGAAAGTTTAATATATGAGACTAATAAACCTGACAATTTAACATCTTTTCAGTTATTCCAGCAAAGAAGGCTAGTTATGAAAGTGTAGGGCACAAATTTCAGGAGCTACCTCCCCCTATACAGGACTGGAACATTAATGATGGATATGAAAAAAGATGAAAATGCAGAATATATTAACTTTGAGGCCAAAGAGTCAACTTTACTATGGGAATAAAGAGAGACTGGGGAGAGTATGTAACGTAGGGTGCTTTCAAGTGGGAGGGATAGGGAAAGAAAAGAGAGATTAGCAAGTTTCTGAGATGAGTGAGGAGGAATACAATATTGCATACAAAATGTTACAATAGGAGAGATTTGAAGCTGAGATATGTTAATACAGGAAATTCACATAGGACCTGAAAAAAATCATAGTTAGAAAAATACTATGTAATTTTAAAATGCATAGCCACAATAAGGAAATCATTATGTTTTGTCACAAACACCAAAGACCAGACCAAACCAACAGGAGGGCCCTGGACAGGGGAATAGGAGTTGGCAGAGATTTTGGCTGCCTAGAAAAAAGGTGTTCTTGCCTGACCTACTATTATTGTTTTTTAAGAAAGCTTTTCTAGGACTATTCTATAGCAAGGCACATAATATTTTCTTGTGCTGTTATGGTAATGATGGTGCCTGAGAATTTGCCACAGTTCAGTGAGCATAAATTTAAACAATTTGCAATGAGGTGCAGACTTACTCATGTGTTTCCTAGTAGTCAATATACCCAAAGCAATGGATCAAAAAACCACAGGTGGCTGCTGGTAAATGCTGTGAAGCCTACTATGAAGTCTGTCAAGTTATAACTATTAAATTATAAATGCACCAATGGAATATGATTGTTAACACATTGTTTAATGGATAATAAAAATGTTGGTACTCCCAGAAACTATCGTGAAAATTAATGGAGACTTGCAGATATTTAAAGACTGTCTAGAAAAAACAAAATGCTGATAAAACCAGCTTCATGTTTTATATGCATGCACCTGTGAATTTATTTATTATTTTGGCTGTTGAGTTTAATATTTGCAAAGGCTACAGTTTTAGTTTAAATGAGAGTTAAGTGTTCCTGCAGCTTTTGTAGCCAGATGTTTAGGTATGAAGTTATCAACAGGAATAAGTAAGTCATTGTAACTTGAAAGGGATAGAATGCGTGGGATGAAGAGAGCTAAAGGATCAAGTTAAGTCATAAAGAAGATTTTATCTCATCTCCTTTTCCACTGCACCATGGTCATTCCTATGCTATGTTTCCTAAACCGTCGAGTAGTTGTAGGTGCTAAGGAGAAAAGGTGCAACGGTATCTCCCGAAGGAATTACACTGTCACTACTTTGGAATGAAGAGCTGCAAAAAAGAAAACTAATTATCTGACCTCCATGTCAATGCTGGCTGTGGCAAGAAAGAATAGACCTGAAATCCATGGGGGAAGACATTCTCAGTCACTGGATAGTGAGTTTGGGGTAGTTAAGCACAAAAAAGTTGTCTGGGGAAGTTCTGGGTATCCCAGTTCTGGAGGATCTTTAGGTACAAACCGAACAAACATTTTCAGGAGCTGATTATGTCCTGGGGCAAGATATAGACCAGATGACTTAAGTTCCCTCTCCAGTCTATTTTTCCGTGACTGCAACTGCTCTGACTTGTCCCTTGTACAGACAATATCTGCTGCAGTGCCACATACAAAGCAAGAGTTTCCAATTTTCCATGGCTGAAAAGGCTGATCATTCCTTATTCTAGCAAGTGAACAAGACCAGAAACTATTTTTCTTTATTTCATCTGTGTACATGAATGCTACTAGCAGTGGTAACTCTCAGAAGAACAGTGTGTCTCCCAGGGGACAAGAGTGGGTTTCTAAGTATTTTTTGCATCAATATATTTTCATTATTTTCACACAGTTTTTTTCCCCAAACTGAGACAGTAAATACCCAATAGATACAAATAATAATAATGTTTGTTCAGAAAGGCAGGCAGCAAACCTTTAACAAGCAATGTCACTGTAAGCCTTAAATAGTAATTTTACTGCCTTAGGCATCTGATAAAAGATTCTAGTGTTCTTGCTATATTGTGTCAGGCAGATGCATCAATCAAACTCCATAATGGTCTAAATTGGGAAATAGGGTACTGGGAATAAACAGTTCTAAAAAGAGGTGAAACTTTGTGACAAGCAGCCTTAACAGACCAATCTTGATTCTAAACATAGAAGCAATTTTAGGGCTTCTCTGGAGGCAAAGGACAATTATTGCCAAAACAAATAAACTAGTGTCTCAGTACCTCAGGCATTCACTAAAGTTAGTTTGAAACACAGTTTTGAGATCTGGCTAGTGGAGTTTTGGGGACGCTGAGGCTTGACCCATTAACTTTCATTGAACTGTGTATGGAGATCCTTTTAGATAATCCATAAACTAAGATGGGATAGAATGAGAAAACTGGAATGTGTTATGATTTTAGCACCAATTCTGCTGCCAAAGAAAATAACTAGGTCTTAACTAAGATTGAATATATGTCAGGCTCTGAATTTGAATCCACATGAAGACTACACACTTAAGGTTCTTAAAAGTTCAATAAAAGACCTGAACTTCAGCTTCTACTTGGAGTGTTTATTTAAAGCTGTATGACAAGTTGGCAGCAAATCTGATTGTTAAAAAGAAAAGAAAAGAAAAAAAGAAAAGAGAAGAGAAAAGAAAAGAAAAGAAAAGAAAAGAAAAGAAAAGAAAAGAAAAGAAAAGAAAAGAAAAGAAAAGAAAAGAAAAGTGGTTACTTAGACTTTGAGAACAATTATAAGTATCACAAGGGTTTAGGTTTCCCTGAAATAATTTAGCCTCTGTTGGTTGAATTTTAATCACACCCTCCCCAAAGATTGGTTAAAGAAATTTTCTATAAGGATTAACTGAGTTACAAAATTCAAATAACCTGTTTATGCGAATAAAGTCAGCATGGCCCTCATGACATTATGATTTTAATGAAGTCTTAAAGCTAATGCATAATCTTATTTATATTGCATCACCATCCTGTGACATTCCATCTAATGTGATTTTACTTTGAATGCAAAGCTACATCAGCTTGTATTGTAGGCTAAAAACTGCAATGTTTTTGATGCAGTATCACTTAACTCCAGTGGCATGATTTGATGTTTTTGTATCTAGAACAGCCTGGCTGCTAAGCAGCTGCTCAGTTCTGAAGTTGTTCTTTATCAGAAGAAATTTAAATAGCTCCCCAACTAACAGTGTAACACTTTAACATTTATATATACCTGAAGAGATGCTGCCCAGCCATAATACTGTTTCCCATCCATATGGTGCTATGTTTCATAGGCACAAACATGCAATACAGACTGAAAAACAAGACTATTGTCTCCCCTTTCTACTACCTGAAGTGTGGGTAGATTGCTTCTAATGAATTCTTTGGATATTTCTGTTTTCTTATTTGATGATCCAGGCACAATGGCGTTTTTTTTGGATGTTTTCTTCTCCCTTCTTTCTGTTTCTTCTGGCATAAGTTCATAAATCATGAACTATTTTTTAGATACTTCCAGTATTTCTTCTGCAATCCAGTAGGGTTGCTTCTATATTTTACTGTCATTGTGTCATCGTAGTATTTTGTATAATTCAAGGAATGCAAGTTTCCATTTATTTATTAACTTTATTTTTACTTTCTGGCTTCGTTGATTTTATTTTCTTACTAACATTTCTCTGATACTTCAGTTCTACATCTCCCTACTGCTTGCACTTCCTGCAAATCTGATCATACTTGCTGTGTCATTATTTTGACAGCATAAAATATATTACTGTGACCAGGCTGAGGAGACATCATTTATTAGAATAAATGTACTTTCCGTACACATTCGTGCTGGATTTCCATTGAGTGAATACACCTGTTCCTCTTAAAAAAAAATAAACACTGCTTTTTCTACTTTTTCAACTCTAGGAAATATCCACCCACATTCAAACTGGAAATGAGCGCACTGTACTAGAATTGCCAAGCAGTACAATACTCTAAGACAGGAAAAAGCAGTCAAACTAGATAAAACAAATATCCATGTAATGCCATATTCTACCCCCAACTGACTCACAAAAATGAGCAAATCCAGGTGATATTTCCCTCAGGTACTTTCTCAGTCATTTGTGGCTCACCAAGCAGCTCAGTTCAAAAGGCTCAGAATTTGGAACAGAAAGGAAATCCAAGTTTTCACACAAAAGTTATCCAGTATTCCATACATTTTTTCCATTTTGTTATGAAAAAGTCTTCCAGCGCACTTCCAATATAATCACCTATATTTAATTTTACTATAAACACAAAAAGAGAAAAGCCAGCAATGCAAGGTAATTTATCTGTAGGCTAAAGCACAATTTACTTTAATAATCTATACATAGGATGTTTTCTACAGTCTATTACTTTCGGATGAGAAAGCTTTTCATTAGAAAAAGTGCTGTTAGATTAAGAAGTGGATGTGAACAGTTTGGAGCTATTTCAGAATGAAGTTTTCACAGATTGTTTTGACATTTCACATATTTTGAAGGTATAATGGCATGTTGCAACTGGAGAGGAAAAAAAAATGTTTATCATCTAATGTGCAACCTCAAGAGTTTTTAAAATCTTTTTAGGCAAAGCTAGGCTGGGTCTAATTTTATTCCTAGGAGTTTGTTCATCCTGAACATTACTTATTCAGTTACAGTACAAAGAACTGTTAAAGGTCTACATGAATAGGTAGCAGGATTGTATTCCTTTCCTGCATATAGCTTGTCTTTCCTATGTAAATAGCATCTTATATTATACTACCATCCTGTGAAGTATTATTTCAGGACAAAAATCTCCTATTACATGAAAGGAACAAAGTTGAAGAATGTATCATGAATTTAAAAGGTAGTTTTGGGGTGGATTTTGCCAAAGCTTCCATACATCTGATGTATGCTGATTTTTTTACCAGTCATTTAATTGATGTGGCATGAAGAAGGCTAACATTTCCACCTAATCCTTATCACTCAACTCTTTCATACAGCTATGCAGAGCAAGGAGTCTAGCAAACCCTGTGGCAAAACTGGTGTCATTGCCACATTAATAAAGCATTTAGGATTTGTCAGTTACTGGAGAAAAACTGTGCAATAATATATAAATAAAGCACAATTTTTTGTCCTGAAATAAAATTAATAAAGGGATTTTGACAAAGATTAAATAGAAAACCAGGACCTTTATCTGGGATATTGTAATGTGTCTTTACACTTTATTTAAGAAGTATTAGGACTATGTAAAGCACATATTTTTTTTTTACAGTTGAACCCTGTAATTTCTCTTACACTCTTCTGTTCCTGAAAATCTTGCAGTGGCTGTTAAATGAAGTGGCAAATTACATACATTAATTTAATGCATTTCTTTAAAGCTTATTCATCTCATTTTCTTCTTATTTTTAAACTAATCGTCTTGATGATCAGTTCTCAGTGTGAATCTGTCCATTATGAGCAACGACCCTAACACCTCTGAGGTGTTGGTGGGACAGGGACTGATTGCTCTGGGGAGTTGAAATCAGGTCCTGTGTCCTGGGCCCTGGGCAGGTTGGAGGAGGTTCCAGGGAGTCTGGGAAAGAACAGTCACGGCTGCTGGTGTCCCCAGGGACCTGACAGTTACGTTGCTACTTATCCCTTCCAGGTAGCTATTTTTCACTTCAGTAGGGATTTTTATCAGTACAGTAGGTACTGTAGTGAGAGGACAAGGGGTAATGGGTTCAAACTTAAACAGGGGAAGTTTCGATTGGATATAAGGAAGAAGTCCTTTACTGTTAGGTTGGTGAGACAGTGGAAAGGTTGCCCAGTGAAGCTGTAAATGCTCCATCCCTGCGGTGTTCAAGGCCAGGTTGGACAGAGCCTTGGGTGGCATGGTTTAGTGTGAGGTGTCCCTGCCCACGGCAGGCTGGTTGAAACTAGATGATCTTCAGGTCCTCTCCAACCCTAACTATTCTATGATTCTATGAACCCTAGCCTTCCCATCAAATCCTTGTTCCATTCAACTTCTTCCTCTTTTCTGCTGTATCTCAACTACATACAATTTTAGCTCCTCTACTTATTTTCCCACTTTTCTTGCTGTCTTCTTCCCCAGTTTTATTCAGTCATAGTGCCCCTTTCTTTCGTCTTCTCTCTGATATCATTTATGGCTCCCCATAAATGATACCAGAGAAATCCTCCCAACCTCCTCCAGGATTTAGGAAATCAAAGGAGCCCTGATGATGCATGATTATTTCCTTTTGGTGATCTTCAGTCTCTTTCGATTCCCTAAACATTTTCCATTGGTTGTGCAGGCAGACATGGCTAACAGCTTTAATTCTTTTATCAAACAGCTGGCTTTTCTCAATTTACTCCTCTCTTACAAATTACTCCAGGCGCAGCCACTCCTCAGCCAACTTTTGTGGAGAGGCTTGGCCCTCTCAGGCTATGTTCATGTTAGCAAGCAGTAGGATCAAAGAGGAATGAGCCTGAGGATAGAAGTATTTAATGCATACACTGTTTGTACAAGTTTACTTCAGTGAGGACGTGAGGAGAGCCCTGAAAGAGTTGTGAATCCCTCCTCGAGGAAGCTCAGACACTTTCCTTCCTCCACTATAATGGCTTATGCCATGTTCAAACCTTCTGTTTTCACTGTAAGGAAAAAACCTTACCTTGAAGCGTTAGCTGTACTTCCACAGCCAGGAAAGAAAATCCCCCATTCCTGTCTCCTCCCATTCACCTGAGTGAATGAGAAGCCTAAAATTGCTCCTAAACTCCAGTTCAAAGAGGAAGCAGAAAATACTTCTTTTCTGTCTTTAAAAGACAGAAGATTGGGGATGGAGGTGTTAACTGAAGGCAGGCAAAGTAAGAAGTAGCGTGAGCAGTGAGAGAGCTCTTAAGGGCTGTGCACTGTGATGAGAAAGTGGTTCCTTTGCTTGATCCCAGCTTTCACCATATGCTCTAATTTTCTAGACACCTGACTAGGGTCTCTGAGGTCCTCTTTGCTGAAGTGGTAAGTGCTTGCAATTGCTCCTGAAGCTTGTGGGAGTTAGTCTGAAAGTGCAAGATTCAATGAATGTTACTTTTCCTTCCTACCTTAAATAGGGAAAACTTAATCTGGGTTGTTCTTATGTGCAGCTGTTCTCCCTATATTTTTCTGAATATCAAATACCCAGGAACCAAAATACTTTAGTTTAGGTAGCCAGCCACAATATCTTAAAGGAACTGTATTTTGATGGTTTTTTTTTCCCTTGCTTAACACCCCTTCATGGACTGAACTCTCCAGCCAGGTTGCATGTTCTTCAACACTGTAATCAGGGACCCTCTAATAAAGCAACATCTTCTTACTGCTGTTGTTTTCCTCAGAAAGTCTGTGCTACAGAGGAAGATGGGAATATGAAGATTATGAAATACAGCTGCCTGAGGTAATATGGTAGTATTTCATTGCTGAACTATTTTGTGAGCCAAAATATTTCAGATTTTGTTTACTTTTGAAGTTGAATTTTTCCACTGTTTAATTTCCCTAAATTGATTTAATGTTATGCAGTCTGAAAATGGTCCTAAATATCTCACACTGGACATCCAAAAATTAATCAAGCTGGTTTTGCTTATCCCCCTGTTACTGGTCTTAACAATTGACATAATAATAGAATGGCACCATTTTGAAGAGCTGCAAAATTAAATTAATGTTAAAGCATGTGATAATTGGAGGATAAACTTTGTAAAACTGTTGTTAAAGTAAGACTGTGTTAAAAAATAATTGCTGGAGGTTCATAATTCTGGAATAAAACAGGACTTTGGTTGGAATTTGTGTATTTAATTTACTAAAACTTTGAGTTTATACTTCAGACATTAGGATTTTGCAAAGCTTTTATTAGAACATTGCAAATTGAATGTAACTACTGAAAACGTTGTACAACATCCTTATTCTAGAACTCTTTTGAGGGAACATAAACAACATTTTCAACATGTTTCTTGTACTAAAATAAATTTTTTTTCCCATATACAATACTACAGTATTTCCTAGCACTATTCATCATAGAATGGTTTGGGTTGGAGGGGATCTTAAAGCTTATCTAGCTACAACCCCTCTGCCATAGGCAGGGACATCCCCCACTAGAGCAGGTTGCTCAACAACATAACCAATTTGCTAACAATAAGTGTAACCTTTAGTAAACTTAAAGCTGGATTTCACTGTTTCCAAGGTGTTGGTAGGGAGGAGCAAGTATTCTTACCAGCTGCAATCTTTAGCCTTTTTTAATGCTGTCAGGCCAGAAATATTCACTCTTAGATCTTCTTTGGGATACTAATCTGTGTCCATGCTGTGCACTGTCAGGTTTGGATTGCAGAGACAATCACATTGTTTCTATGAGTTTATTGGCAGTGTTATACCTGCCAATATATATGCAAGCAGCATAACCCACCCAAGATATTCCTGGTTACTCAGGAACTTGAAAGTTTGATGGTGACATTAAGTCTCAGCTTTGGAAATGGCACTGCTTTTAGTAGTAGCACATGCTTGTCTATTCCTGTGGTGTGTTAATGACATGTATTGCTTTGTCAGAATTGCCTTAAAAATGTCTGTAAGGGATCTTTACTGTATGCATTTACAGTGCTTGCTCCTTGTCAATTAGAGGAGACACTATGGCTTAGTAGGCTCATACACAGTTTTTATAGGATGTCAGAACAAAATGGTTTTTTATTGAGGAAGGGTCAAACAAGTTGTGCTTTTTGTTGTATCACACTAAACAATATAAGAAGCATGTTAAAAAAGCTCAGGGCTCTCACTGGAAGGCAAAGGCTATGAGAAATGATTTAAAGCTACATTATCCTGTTTCTAATTCCTTTTCTTTCTTCCTGCGGAAATGTAATTGCAAGAGGCTGGGAGAAAGGATTGGAGCATTGGCTTCTATGTCAGCCTTGAAGAGAGTCATAAAGTCTCTTTTATGGGTTTGTCTCTAGCCCAGTTCTACTTTTCCAAATTAGAGGAGACAATATGACAATCTCAGCTAGCTCTGATCTTATATCTTAATTTGCAAACTCAGCAGCAGTATCAGTGACCAACTTCAGTGGATATGAGGAAATATTTTTGAATTTAAACCATTTTCCACTGACCTCCAGTAAAGGCCTTTTTTATAATTGTCTGCACGTTTCCTTAAAGACCTCTTTCCCCTCAAATTCAATAGGCTTTGATAATAAATATTCTGGATAACTAATGTCTGTCTCAGTTAAGATGCCTGTTAGATCTTAGATATAGAAGTCAAATATGCAGCTGTAAGTTTCAAGCAATAAATTAATTGTGATTTTTTTCTGAATTAAGTATAGCAAACAGCACTATGAATAAATTAAGAATTCTGTGAAGCAGCTCAAGCTTCTTCTGAGAACTGGCTCAGATTGGTTTGTGTAATTTGAATAAACTTAAACTAATGTCACTATGTACAAAACCCCAACTACTCAACAGTTCCCTATATCATCTATTCCTTCACATTTCCTTTAATAAAATACTTGACGTTCCAGCATTCTGCTGCTGCTGCTGGTATACCTTGGTCATGACCTGGAAGGACCACCCACTCCTGTAAAAGAGAGGGTAAGTCTGTATCTATGCTAATTGGATTTTAGACCTCTTTTGAAGAAAAATTACAGGTATCCTTCAGTCCGCTTCAGTCTGGGCTGAGCTACCTCTGTGATGCAAGTTTTGGTCTGAAGAAGCCACTTACAGCTGCATGCATAAAGCAAAGGGTGTTTTGTGTATGTGTGAAGGAGAAGAGAAACTTTTATTGGTGCTTTTGTTTCTTTTCCACTTGAAGAAAAGCCAGATAGTTTTCTACTTATATTTGAAAAAATGTCCAAAAAACCCCAAAAGCATTAATATTAGCTCAATGAATCTTTAGTTGATGAGATGTGATTGATTACTTTGAAAGGAAAAAGATAATATACTATGACATATAAATCTAAATGTACTGGTTAAAGATCTAAACAATTTTATTTCCCATAAAAGAAACACTTGTAATTAAGAATGAAAAATGCAGTAAGCCAATGAAGAGAAAATAAATTTATTGAAGTGATTTTGCAAATCATGGTTAATTGAGCCACAAACAAAGCAGCAAATAAAGGAAATAATGTGGTAATTGGAACCCTCATCCCTTATTGGCATACATTATGGCTTGCTATCTTTTAGCAGTATTAAATCATTGTATGTGAATGTTGCCAAAAAAACTCTTCATTTCCTTTTAGTGACTTCTTACTGCCCTCAGTTGAAGTTTAATAGAAAAGGAAGGACATGATGTAGTTTTAATGACAGGAAACCCATGGCTTCCAAATGAATAAATTCCATCACTGGCTGCCACAAAGTGTGCTAATTATTTCCTTTGATAAATTAAAAGCCGTAAAAGTCCAAAGTATATAGCATGCGGTTTACAGTTATAGTCTGCCTGTCTGCATTATTGAAAGTTCATATAAACCTCATTATTTTAATTTAATAAACATTATAATTATTTTTTACACCAGCAGGCTGTATAGAAAGCATATGTTGAAGACAAACTTGTCTGACAGGAGGGTAAATCGTCCACAAAACGAATAAGCAAGGAATATGATATATCATCTTGTGACAGATCAGGTTTTTTATGATACTTTTGAATGAGCAGATTCTTAAATATTTTTCAGCTTTATAAACCAGAGACTAGTGAACTAACTTTATCTTGTAAATGAGTATTTCATTCTGTAAAGTGTGCTTTGATGAACGATACCGTCCCTTGTGTTTTAGAGCAGAAGCAGAGAAAACTTGGGAAAAATTTTGGGAAATGTAGAGAGGAAAATGGAGATTTTATAATAAACATTGAAAGGCAAAACCAGAAATATCCTATTCTATCTGAAGGAATGAAGCAGATATCCAACAGTGATGTAAATAACTAGAAGTGGGTTTTTTTTTCTTAAGAAAGATCATATCCAATGAGGGTCTGGATATTTTTAATGACTATTGTACTAATGACATTCAGGCCTGCTCAGTACCTCACAGGATTAGACCTTAACCTTAATACAGATAAAAGAAGAAAAGAAAAGAAGATTGAATAATGAGAAGCAAACGCAGTTTTTAGAGGTTATGGAAGTTCATGTTGGGTTATGATTCTAAAACATTTTAAAAGGCAAACACTTTTAGGTTAGCCAACCAATCCAGTACTGTTACAGTACCACATCTTTTTCTATGTCCTGATCTAATGCACCTGACTGCAACTGTAAACTGATTCAGATGTGCTTTTAAACTGAAAAAGAAAAAAAAAAAAAAAGGAGAATTTAGCTGGACTACATTGCTAATTTTGCTGAGCAAAATGATTCAGTAATGAGGCTAGGAGTTTCTGGAGACATGAGACAGCAATGGTATGCCAGAATAGAGGGCATAGGATCACACAGCAGATATCTGGAACCAGCAGACAGAAGTACTGAACTAGGTCTAGCAGGAATAGGAAAAAGCGAAAGACAAGCAAACCACTTTGCTCACTTAAACTTAAAATGCATGCTATAGATAGCAATTAGAGATACTGATTAAAATTACAAGAATTGGAGCATGTATTGTTTTTCCATGGTATTGGACCAAATGTGTTGTAAATGTGGGTATTCACAGAGCTGTGTCTTACAGCTGGAGAGCTGCAGCTCTCAAATGACTGTATCAAATGGGTATTGTTGCAGATTATATTGGAGAGCTCTTTTGTGCTGCTTATTGGTCCATACTGTCTCCTTAGCACAAGTCAAACCCTATGGAACAATACAAATGTACAGCTGGTCTGACTTGCTTGTGCTGGAGAGCAGCTTTCCTGAAAACCTATAGGGAATGTCGAGACCAGTTGCCATGTATGTCAATGACCAATTAGTTTAGTACTTCCATGTAAAACTAAGGATGTATTTCGCTTTTACTTAAAAGTGTATGCCTAGACTTTGTGAAGAAAATTCAGACTTGCATGTGCCACAGGGCTGAAGCCAGTGGAATTTTTTCTGAGAGGCAATGATGCTGACTCGGTGCTATAATGACTCTCTGTATCAGCCAGAACTTACCAGTTCAGTTTCTGACACTGCACCGTGTTACGGGGAATGTGTTATTCCCTGGAACAAAAAAAAAATAAATAAAAAGTACCTAACTTTATGAACAAGTGCTTGATTCTGCTTCTGAGAGACATTATTCTGCCCTTCAGTGAACTCAAATGGAAACATATCACATTTTTTGTTTGATGTGCTATACCAGCACTTTTCTGTTATTTCATTTTTACACAGTAACACAAAAAATAATTTTGAGGGAAATAGAAAGGGTAAGAAGTTTTCTGAATCTTTTTAGTTGAAAAGGAGTTTGAAAGAGAGCTGGGGGAGGCATTTTAATATTTTTGCAGAAGTAATTGGTGCTGCAAGGAAATGTAGGAGGCTGAATTCTTCCACCTTGCAAACATACTGCAGCCTCAGAAGTATACCATAAATTCTAGCTGAAGTATTCTTAATTGGAAAGATTTAAATAAAGTCATTTGAAAATGCCAAATCTGTGGTAGTGCTTGCAAGAATATCTCCTTGAAGGGCACTCTCCTTTTACATTTATATGTCACTACTCTTCTTTAATAATAAACCTATGAAAAAAGAGAATGAAGTGCTATAAATAGCATATATGTAGACATATTAATGCCTGCTTGGAAAATGCTGAAACACTTTAACCATGCAAAGGAATTCTGTTCCTTTGCTCTTCCTTTATATTTTTCCATCTTTTTTTAATTAATGGGAGGAAGACGAGATTAACTGCTTCTTTAGAGATTATTTCCTTCTTTGATTTTTCCTTCTGTAGTCATAACAAATCTGCTTGTAAGATGAAAATGGCTCACATAACAGTTGACTATGCTGATTTTCATAGCATTTTACTTGGAAGAATCATTATTTTTTTTATTACCACTGCTGTGAAACTAGCTATAAAGGCCAAAATATATTGTAAAATACTAGTGGGACTTGAATACCTGATTTATATTAGCACCATAGAGTAGTATTATTTTGTTTTAAAGATTTTCATTATTTTTTTATTATTTCTTCTCAGAGTTGACCTTCAAAAAATATGTGTTTTGAATCTTAAATTTCATAGGCATTGATTTTTCTCTTTGATAGCATATCATATTTAGAGATACATGAACAGCATATGTATCAGGTGCAGAAAAACTGTTGTCTGTAAGTTGTGTGGAAATATAAGACAAATCAGTCTTGTAGTACAAAGGTAATCTGTGATGGACATGATATTTATCTAGCAGATAGAAAGGGAAAAACAAGGTTGCTGTGAAAATCCTTCCATCTTACCATTTGTCAGAGGTTAAAGAAGGCCCTGAGGGAGCTGGACAGGAATACGATCAAGTTGATAGCCTGTCACTGGCTGGGTTTTCAGTCAAAGCAAACAGGAGTTACCTCTTTGTGAAGAGTTATTTCAATTGACTATGAGAAACAGAAGGAGGAGGGGCTGTGGTTTCCTTCTATACCTGCAGGAGGTCAATGTCAGAGACAGTGATGAAACTCTTTCCTTGATTTTTCTGGGCTGTTTACAGCTTCTGTAGTATACCACCACAGCATGTGTGAATGAGGGTATGACACAAGATCTCTCTGATGCTCTGGGATAGTATAAATGCATGTTCAAATGTTTTCTTTTGATTAGGCACTAAAAGTGTTCTTGATTTAAAAGCCATAAATCAAATGCACTTCCATACTCTAAACATACCACTGCTGTTCCCTAGAGAGTTGGTTGGGGCTTCTTGGTTTCAGGTTAGGAGGATGCAACAATATTTTTCTGGGGAGTGTGGCTACTTCTTTTCTATCCAGGGAGCACAGAGCAAGGAGATGATGAAATTTTGGTGTGTTTTGTGACATAAGTTTTAAATTACGGTATATATTTATATTGTTATTAATTCATCCTGTGTATCTTATTTTCTGGTCACCTGTAATTTTAGGGAAGAAAGGTTAATTTTTATGGGGATTGTGGTATTCCTGCTTCATACCAGCAGTGGTCCACTTCAACTATGGACAAATTTAGAGAAATTTGAATTTTACTTATCTAAATCCTGCATCATACCAGTAGTGACTGTGTTAGCACAGGAGCTCTTCAGTCATCCTGACACTCAGTTTAAGTGTACTGAGACTGAGGACCTACCTGCATGTCCACGGAAGCCCCATTACACAGCAGGGCAGCTGGGTACCTGGAGAACTCCTTTGAGTTAGTGTGTCCCGCCTCTCCTCAGTTTTCTGAGGAAGGTGGTGCACGGGACCCAGTCCTAGGAGACTTTCTATATGCAGCTCATAAAGATTAGCCAGCTTTACTCACATAAGTTTTATGGTTTTGTTTTTGGTTTTTTAGTGGACTTCTTTACCAGTTGTTTTTCCCTAAAATTTGCTCTGTGGTCTATGCAAAGTGGCTGAGGAAGAGAAGACTATTTTTAGGTTGGTCTTCATGCATTATTGCTAATTGACAGAATAGTATGCATAGTTAGCACACTATTTTCTCATTTCCAGATGCCAAAGCCAACACAGGCAGTGCAAAGATGTAGATGTAATTACCCCAAGAAAAATTTCAGATGGCTGCATTTGTTGAAACACTGGGTTTCTTATTGTCACAAACATTTTATCTGCTTTTATCTGGTTTCTGTCCCTATTAAGTGAGTGAGCTACAATAATATTATGCTATGATATATAATGTTTCCGTTGCCATGAGGTGGGAAAGCAAGAGGGTTAAATATCAAATGGTTTGCTTGAAGCACTAATTTGAAATCCCATCAGGGTCACTTGTTTACTAGCACTAATAGTTAACTAGTGCACAGCCTTTAAATTACTGCTTATTACAGCAGTGCTGTTCACACCACTGCGCTTAAGGACCTGTCAGCATTTCCAGTGGAAAACTGTTTTCAAAGGCTTATGACTTTGTCACGAATATTTGCTCTGAAACTTGCCAAATGTCATCTCAAGCTAGAAACAGATTATTTCCTTTATTGGAGACTGCTTGACTTGAGTGGGGTATAAATCAGCTTTCAAATTATTTTAAACATAAGAAGAGTTGACTGAAGCGTTTCCCTACTACCATAGTCTACTGTATTTAGAATAATGCAAAGGAGGAGGGTTCTGGGACTCTGGGCTAATGAAGGGGTAATAGAGTGAAAAAAATGATTACAATGGTACATTGATTTGTTGTAGCTTTGCAGTGAGTTCTGTGGTGGCAACAATACATATGGGCAAATTTCTCTAGTTTTTTCAAAATATTGTTGAGTCTTTGGCAAGTAGAATTCAGATTTTCTTCACTGCTTTGATTCTTCAATGTAGTCCTTTATATTGACCTTTTCATTCCCATCTATTTGATCTAACTGCACTCAAAGTGAGGTGACTGGATTGATTCTTTGCTGCCCTTAGATATTTTTAAAGCCTCAGAAGTGTAATATAGAGAAACTTGTGTCTCATTACCCCATCAGTAATGTTACTCCACAGCTACCTTCCAGCCCCCTAGGGTCTGGTCAGGAGATGAGAGCTGCTTCAGGACCTTAGCTTCACTGTTGTAAATGGCACTCAGAATCCTCCAGTAGGAGAAGTGTTATTTTTGGGGAATTTCCTCTTGCCTTTTGGAAAAGGGATACTTCTTTAGGCTTTTCTTTGCCATTGATCACTATTCAAGTAGTACTTTTTTATCCAGAACATAACTCTGAACTTTCAATGATAACTTGTTCTATAAAGGAGCATTTCATCTTTTTCAGTTGACATGGTGGAGGATTTCTTTCCTTCTTTCTGTTGCTTTTGTTTCTTAATTTTTCTTGAACAAAAAATGTACTTAGACTCCAGCATTTTAAACTTTGCTATTTTTTTTTTTTACTTCAGTTTAAGTTACCTGAATACTCATGAATCAAACTAGTGTCTTTCTTGATGCAAGGTGTTACACTGTACTAAAACTGGGCACATAACAGCTTCAAACTTTCAAAGGTCTTTAGTTTGTTTGCTTGCTTGTGTTAAGGTATTGTTTGATAAAACTGTTATTTTAAAAATTCACATGTTGTGGTTGTGCACATATAGAAATATTATTGTTTGGAGAGGTAAAGATACTCTAAAGTGTGGGGGCTGCTGGTGAAGAACTCTATTGTTCATCAATAGTATGCTAGTAAACTAGGATTACAGGAATATTATTTTAACCCCTTGGCTTTGCCATGAACATCTGTGCAGAATTCATCCACTGGGCTTCTGAACATATCATGAACACTCATGTCCTCGCTGATCTGAGTGCAATACTAACAATGTTGATTCATTGTTGCGGTGATTATGCTCAGTGCAGAAAAAAATTAACCTTGAAAACCAGTAAATTTACTTTCCTTCGAAATCTTTGTACCACATGCAGATGTTAATTATTTCCTATACTATTTCTGCCATTTAGGTGAAGGATCCATGTGTGCCTTCCATGACCCCAACTAGGTTGTTAGCAGAAACAGAGAAACAGGACTTCAGAGGGAGTTGCTAACCTTCACTGAATAGCCTGTCAGCCAGAGAATGATACAGAGCACCTTCAAAAGGTCCCCTAAGTAATGAACACTAAGGAGGGTTATAATGGGCCTATCATTAGCTCCAGCTAATATTTTGACCTAATGCCCACATATACTACAGGTGTCATGCAAGGCCACCATAGGATTAATCTGCAGGATGTTTTGTGGCTATATGATGACAACACATTTCTTCAGCATGTTCTCCAACTTGTAAGTCTTTCTACGTTATTTTCTATAATACAAGTAAATTGACCTCTTGCATACACTTTTTAGTTCTTTCCTCAAGCTCAGTGACCCACAGTGGTCAATGACTCAAGTCCATAACCATGCAAAAGAGAAAAATAAATGGCAAGGCATTAAAAGCTTATCCTCTAGCAAGAATATAACAAAATGTAAACATAGTTACTAGGAAAACTCATCCTTCCTCCTATTGTGTGTTCTGTTCTTCAAGTGGTTTGCTTTTTTTTTCCTCTGAATCCTGGTACTACTTACAATTTTCAAAAGGATGAAGACTTGTGCATTCCACTTCTGCAAGCATTTTTAGGGGTCTTCTGTAAACTCATCCTCTGCATTCCATGGAGAGATTACTTTCATGATAAATAATTTCTTTCAGTCTTTCCATTCATGTGTCCGTTTTCTACTTTATCCAACTTACTTATTCACTCAAGATTGTGGATACTCTTGCCTTCTTACTTGATTGTTAAGGATCCTAATCATTATTAAGATGTTAAGGATTCACCTTCACAGAAGTTACGGCTTTAATTTCTTTTGTATTCATGATTTCTTTACATTGTTTCCTGAAGAATGGCAGTCACTTGTAAACTGAACTGAGCAACTATTAATATTATTCATATTCTCAACCAGATTTAGGGACAAAGTCATCTGACTCCATTTGTTTGCAGTCTTCTCCACATTGTCATTACCTGGGCAAACTGCTGAGTGAATGTCATGTGACTGTAATCTGGCAGTCATATTGTAGAATGCATTAATTATAAAAAATAATATAGTTTTTGTTGCATAATACCAAAGAGACATCAAAATGTTATTATCAGTTCATTGAGTAATAAAATATTTAATGTAGCAAGGAGGAAATATTTGACTGATAAGTGCCTATTCTTTGCACACACAGACACCACACTCCATTGAGATTTTGTGTCCTTGTATTACTTACATTAAAAACACTAAAAATCCTGAATGTTATATAAGTTACAAAGATGAAGAAGCAGAGAATTCACACTAGTGCTCCAATATCAGTGGGTTAAAGCAAAACCATCTAGTAAGATAGTAAAAAAATATACTCTTTAAGAGTGACACAAATTCAGCTAAAATTTCTATTGAGCTTGCAAACAGAAAGCTTATTCTGAGATTAACTCAAATACAGAGTACAGGCTATATATGTGTGTGCACTCAGGCAGAATTTTATTCTTTACATTAAATAACTGAAGATGAACACAGGTTGCTTTTTCTCTATCCAGGAACTTGTTAAGAGACAAGTACAGAGTTCACAAAGAAATGTTAGATGTTGATTTAAAATCAGTATTACCAAAACTTACTGTATTTCTGAATGACTTTATAATCAACATTTGGGTTAAATGTGCACATTTGGTGCTGAGCTACTTGTTAGAAATGGATTTTTGCATAGCTCTGCTGATTTAGATAACTTATTAAAGGCCTTATTATATTGAGTAGTTAGATAATGCTAAACTCTAAAGGGCCATTTCAAATAATTTCATTCACTGAGAGAAAGCACTTAGCAGAGAAGAGAAAAGAAGGCATTTTGGATGACATTTAACTTGACTTTATTTGGGTGCAAGATCTTGAAATCCTCATATGGTCTTAGTGAATACAAATTAATGTTTTGTTAGTGTTGGTTTGTTTTTTTTTTTTTTCCGTTTTCTTTTTCCCTCTCTCAATTGAGCTATTTTCAGGGATTTTCAAGCACTCTCAGCGTAGTTTTTTTTTCTTAAATGAAAAAAAATCCCACCCCTAAAAAACCCAAATACTTTTTTTGAGACAAAGCTATTCAGTGCTTAAAATGATAAAATCTGGTCAATCCATGTTTGTTGTTTCTTTCTCTATAGCCACTAAAAATAAATCCTTCAGGAGAACATTTCTTTAGCTCCCTTTTTCATTATTTCCAGAGGCAAAAGCTGGCAAGGCAATTTATAATTCAATTTTTGCTAAATCCGCAACACCTAATATATATGTCAGGCATTTCAACAGCAGGGTACTTTGGGGATAGGTGATAAATTGTACTGATTATAACTGCAAGCTGTTCTTCCAAAACATCATATCAAAAAGAAGGCAAGTATTATTAGGAGAATGTAATGCATCTTTAGAATGTCCAGAAACATAAGAGATAATCACTTCATGTGAATATATTCTCCCTTGAGTTTTACAGCTCAATATTAAGGTCTTACCATGTTTTTGATAGCACTCATCTGGAGGGAGGGACCATCACGGGTTGGTAGTCTTTCAGCAGCCATATAGCTCTTAGGCCTGCAATAATTCATTTCTCAAAAAGAGGGCTTACAATGAAACCTGAAACATGTTCATAATAATTTTCTATGTTGGGGCATATTTAAAGTATAAATATTATTTTATAATATAATCTGCCCTGATCTTTTAAACATCCTTTCAATGTTTCCATGTATTTTCCTTTGAGATGCATGTAATTTTACCTGCTTACCAATACTGCTGAGCAAACTCAAAATAGTTCTTCAGATTCTTCTTGGTTGTCAAGCTAATGCGAAGATATGCAAAAAGGCACAATGTCTTGAGATCTTTCCTCTTCGATTTTGATTTTTTAACCCACAAATCTTGTAATCTTGCAAAGATGAGAATGATAGATCAACCAGAAATGGTTGCAACCAAAAAAATAAAAAAATGAAGCTACTTATTTGAGATTTGCAGGAGTGATGTAAACCCTTTCACATTTACGTTGTTGGTCTGAATTTAGCTCAGTTGATTTTGACTTGGCTGCTCAGCAGATGCCTTTTTTTTTTTTTGTCTTGCCAACTATAATCTGTGTCCTGCTCAGATTCTTTAAGGAACCGTTTTTGTGACCATGGCATTGATTTGGGACCCATCGTACACTATCATCCTGTGTTAGGCATTAGTTCTCTCTCTTTAGCATTTCAGAAAATTGTTTTCTTGCTTTATAGATGGGAATCCATATTAATATTTTTAAACAGATAAATGAAATTCAGTTTAATTTATTTTGAAAATATCAGTTTTCTTTCACACTTATGATGAAAACACAGAATACCTTTTAAAACACTTTAGATGACATTTTATGGCTCCATGAGCCTGCTTTTAAACTGAGCCTTGCACGAAGGAATACAGCAATGAAAATAGAACAGCAAGTGAATGAAGGGAAAATCATTGTCCTCCTTCTGAAAGGGAGTTTCAGATCAGTGACTTCGGGGAGCTGAGTGCAGAGAAGATTTTTTTGTTTTCCTTGCTCTGTTTTGCATTGATCCCCCTCACATTCAAACTCTTAGTTTTGTCCTTTTTGTATTAGTTTTGTCCTTTTTATATCACCTAAAATCATTAAATGAAGAATACGAACAAAAGTGGAAAACAAATGATCACTCATGAACCAAACCAGATTAGTGTGCAAGCTTGTCTAAAAGACTGATGAGATAATACCTGCAAAAGAATGGTCTGCTCTGACAGGAAAAGGAGAACCAATGTATCCAGAACACCCAATAGCTCATCTGGCAGTAAACGAGAGGTCAAAATGTCAGTCTCCCAGTCCTGCCCCTTATGGCATTAGAAATCTATTAAAGAAGTCCTAACATCTATTCACTATTATTATAGGAAATCTTAAGCCATGAATGGGAAATTAAAAATAAGTGGAAATATGTATAACGAAGAGCTACTCTCAAAGGAGACATGAAACAAGGTTGGAGAAAGATTGAAAAATACACTTCAAAAAAGTCAATGAGAAATAGAAACTCTGTCAAGAGGCAGGGGGAGAGATGCTTGAAGATATTTGGAGGAAAAAATAAGGAAGAATCATGGGGATGTTTTCCCTCTTATTTCAGTCGTTCCCTTTGAGATTCAAAAGTAATTCCTTTAAAAATGTGGATAAATGTAGCTCAATTCTGTTCATGATTGATGATACCAGGCAGGCATGGTTTCTGTTTGGCTGCATTTCTTGGGCACAGAAGGACACTGTGTTATAATACCCTGCTAGATAAAGACATGCTGAAATTCGTAAGGCTGTTAGTTGAACCTAATCTCACACTGGCAAAAGCTGTTACTACAGCAAGCCAGATTGAATCAGCTATTAATAATGCAAAGATGTCATTGCTTCCCCGAAGAGATTCTTAGCACAGCTTGTAGGGGAGATTACTATTATTCATGTTATTAGAAGCAGATCTAAAAAGGGACATTGTCTATTGTATGAGTGGAAAGATTTTTGTTTTTCCCTGAAAAGCCTTTGAAAGAGCAAAGAAAGGATCCAGACTAGAGGAGTTAAACCATCCTGTATTTTCCTCATAATTTTCCCATAGAATAATTAAAATTTGGGCTTGTATTTATACAAAGTTATTATTATGGATACATTCTCGGCCTTCAAAAGCATGGTGAAGACAGTAATTCTTTTTAGAGTGAATGTTTACTTTTGGACATATTTGCTTATGCCCTGATGACACATTAATGGGCTTGTTAGAGACCCTATGACTTTAATGGGACAGGATTGAGGCTGTTGTGTAAATATCCACTAGCCAGTGTAAAAAGCATAGTTCTCAGCCCTCTGTAATAAGGGAAGACTTTTGGTGCAGATGCAAATGTTATGACTTTATACTGTCTTTTCTTACACTTGATTATTTTTTTTTGGGGGGGGGAGGAGATTTATTAGTGAATTTTGGAGACAGCATCTTGTATCTTCTACTCTTGTGTATGAATTTCTGAACAAAAATCTAGCATTTGAACCACTGGCATGGTGTTTCTAAGACTTTCTTAGCTGAAAGGGTAGAAGCAGATAGATGGGAAGGTTGCATGTTTTCATGAGTCTGAGAAGCCTTGAAATCAGGAAAAGCATGGATTTGATATTGAGATATAAACAAATGTTTTCAAAATAAGTATAAATGTGGTTCTTTCTGAATACTATAATCACTAAGCAGAGTGTTAAAAATACTACTAACCATTTATCTGTGAGATTAAGAAAGACAATTTCAGCCTTCACAGAGGCAGCCTTCAGCCAGTCCCCTAGTTATGAAAATCTCTTTCTGTACACTTTCTAGAGAAAGAAAAGTTGCATGAAGTTCCAGTCCTTTTCTCTCCTCTTCAGAGAAATGAAGAGAGCATAGCACTGACTTTCAAAATATTTTACAGAAACATCCTGTTGGGTGCATGTGTTTGTAAAAGAGGTGCTGATATAGCATAGGAAGTGGTGGGTGAAATAAAACAAGAGCAGCAGCCCTGAGTACCATCTGAGTAGTATGATGTAAATGCTGAGATGTCACTAAAGTGGCTCTTTGAGCTTTAAGTCCTCTTCTGATAGAAAGAAATGGACACAGAGTCTAGATCAGCCTTATGATCTGTAAATTTAGGCAGAGGTAAATCTCATCTCAATAAGTTTGATGAAATTTTAGTGAATGAAAGCAAGCTCTTTGGGCAATGTCATAGTCCTGGAAACACACTGTAGGATCAAAAAAGTACAATGGAAGGTTTTCTTAAATCACTTCAAAATAAATGTGATTTGTTTTCTATTTATTTCAAAGGCTTCTGTGAGAGGTATTCCTCCTGGCTTTCCTCTTACTACTGAATATTGAGGAAAAAATAGGCACGTGTCCATTGGAATATGGAACAGCAGGTAGTTTCATGTAAGGCTCCCCCAGTTTCATTGTAAAAAGCAGATATTTAGTATTGAGATATTTGTCAAGAAACATTTCAGAGGCTGCTGGCATTGAGGGGAATTCAATGAGGAAAAGGTAACAGGACTGCAATTAATTTTGTAACACTGAGGGAATTTTAGTGAAGTTAAAATAAATAGAGTTCTTGGGGAAATGGAAGTCAAACTTTCAATTACTCTAAAAGATTCTGGCTCATTCGATCTAGCTCACACTTTGATGTGTTTAAATCTTTGCAGACACTATGTAAGAACTGAATCAAGGCCAAGTGCACCCCCTCTGTTCTTGCAAATGCAGAAGCAGTGGTATCTAAACAGTAAGAGGACCAGCTTTTTCAAGAAGGAAATTTGTAGAGATAGCGTGAACAGTGGCTGTCATTAAAAGTCAAATGACTACTTTTAGATGTTGTTGGTGAGGGTTATCAGAAGGCAAATATGGCACATTAGATTATGCAACCTACTTTCAGGGTTTTGCAGTGTTTTCTTGTCTTAAGAAGAGCATCTTATGTTTTCTGATAAAACAAAGGCCATGTTGCAAAAGACCTGATTCAGCAAAAGAGGAAAAAGGGCAGTATACACAGTATTCATTTAACTGTACTTCAACAGAAATTCCATAACCAGAGATATCTTTTAAAGTATAAACATTTTCCATTCCTACAGTTAATATCCTAAAACTGCACACCCACAGCAGTACTTTTACAGTAAGCTACAAAACAAAATATTTATCATGGTATTTACAAGATACCATTAAAGCAAAGTTTGTGCTCTCAATAATTTTTTCTGTTGTGAACTGAACACAAAAAAGTCAGGAAACATGAGGAAACCCAAAGACGGCATAATTCTAACACTTGGTTTTAATTAAAAGCTTTTTCTATACTTTATGCCACATGTTACTTGTATATATTATCAGGATACAGGAATGAATAGGAATTTCACTAAGGCTTGTTAACAAAATATTCAAGGCAGACCAGCAAAGAGAAGGAGATCAAACAACAAACAGGGAAAGCTGTGAAGAGCAGGTGAGATTCTTTCCATGAAATCAGAGCACTAGCATGAGATTACAGAAAGTGATCAAAATCTCTGTAAGGATAAATAATATTTTAATTTGTTTTTATAACATATTCTTCTGAATGTATAAAGCACCAGGAGCAGCTACTTAGTAGACCAAAAAAGCCATTAAACAAAAATTAAATCTTTCCTGAGGAAAAAAATTAAAAACGACTTGTTCCCCAAATGAAGGTCCTATGTGTACCTGTCACGATTTTTTACTTTGCATTTCACCAGTAACTGAAATTCTGTGCCAGTATTTTAAGCTGAATTTCCTGATTGCAAAGAAGGTAACTTAAAAAAGTGGGCCTGTGATTCACCTCAGACTGGTGAAATCGTGGTACTGTAACTCATTCTATAAATATTCAGTATATGATGCGGGACTGTTGCCAAATAAAGTGCTCTCTGATAGATTTGTAAGTAGATAGGAAGGTGTATCAGCTGAAAAAAGTAGTTATTTGAGAAAAGATTGACTTCCAAGTCTGCCTGTGAAATAGCTTTGGCCATGAAATATGTGCTAGAACAAGAAAGGAAAACCACCAGATGACAAAATGGGATGGATAAAGTGCATGACACAACAAAACAAAAAGCTTTCATTAAAACTACATTGTCATAACATATTCCTCCGCTGGGTCCGTGAACAAAACACTTCCCAGGAAGTGCACTGCAAGAGCAGGAGGTCGGTGAAAGTTATAGATGGGGAAGCAAACGCAGCTGCTGTAGATAGAAAATGAGAGGTTCAGAATGGGGTATGTATCTCATACTAGAGCAGCTCTGAACACAGTGCTGATCACAGGATGGGAAACTGCACAAGAACAAGCATATTCTGGGGCTGAGCTGAGCTGGGTATAATTGAAGTGTTCTTACAGACAAGCTACTTTAAGAACAAAATGATGTCACTGTTTTTACATTGCAAAAATGTAGTCTAGCATACCCTCGTGATGGGGAGTGGAGATACAGTGATAGGGCCAGGAGAGCTGTACTTGAGGTTAACTGAATGCCTAACATGTGTGTTCAAGTGGGAGGAAGCTGTGGTGAGACAAGAAATGAGAGAAATAATTCTTTTAGTGTCTGGCATGATGACTGTGAATTTCTTTAAAGATTATTTCTGTATTTTGTGTAGGTTTGAGGGCTTTTGTGTCTTTATTGCTGCCACAAAGAAGTACAACTCTCTGCTAGAACTAAATTATGATCACTTCAGTTTTGCGACTATTAATCAAGAGAAGGCATTTGCAAGCCTTTCCCAGCCACATATCCTTTGAGGGTTTTGAAAGCTACAGAATGCAGTTTGTTATCTGTCATTGTGAGGCCATGCCAAGTTCCATGATGCAGTGAAAGCAGAGTCATACGCTGCAGCTGACACTTTCCCACTGACCTCAGCTTGTTGCACTGCATAAACAGAAGCTATTACAAGTCAATATGGTTCTTGGAGTGGGGTTATGCTGAAAGGAGCGAAAGAAAGTTTTCCACATTTCTGCAAGGTTCAAAGTGAACGATGTGCTTTTCCTGTCACATCAGCTGACAAGGCTGTCATATCCTCAGTTCACCTCATAAATAACAGGCATACAGGATGGTTGTATAAAACTGCAGTTCAAAAGGATTGAAATCTGACATCAGACACTGCCTTTCCTCGACATGCTCAGCCTTAGCCATGCTTAATGGTTGGTATGTTTCAATTTAATGCCTCACTTTCTGCTTGATGAATCAGGACCCAGCCTTGCAGACAGTCTTGCAGGGTTGCAGGGAGAAGCCACTGGAGCGAAGGATGAAGAAATAATTGTGCAAAGCCTGGCAGCACTGTGACAGCAATTGGGAGATAACATAGACCTGGGAGTGTGTCACTGGTCTTGGAGACCTGACACAAACCTTGCCTGGGTTGGTGGCAGCAGTCAGGGAAGTGGATTGAAAGAAATTGGTTGTGGGGTCCAGGGAGTCACCAGTGATCTGGTGGTGGTGGTAGGCAGGGGGTTGTTTTTTTTTCCCTCCCCCTGCCCTTTATCCCAAGAGCTAAATGTGAAGGACTGGAGAAATAAAGTGGGGATTTATTGGGAGGGAGCAGATTTACTAGGAATTGGTGGGCAGGGGAGCACTAACCTTCTGCTCCTTCTCTGAGCTGAGCTGATCACGCTCACAGCTCCTCTCCCTGCCTGTCTTTCTCTTAGGGTCCACAAAACAGGCAATGGGGCCATGGCACCCTGTACTGGGGCATTTCATTTCCTCCCTTCCCCCCTGTGATCTGCCAATGTAAACAACTGCCTACTTTTACCTAAACCAAAACCCAGATCTGCCTCTAATCAAGTTGGGTGACTGTTGACATGTGTAGAGTTTGATATTTTGATAATATTATATGTCCGTGATAATACTTCATTACAGTTGTGTCCTTGGCTATAATTCTTTCAACACAGTCACTTTCGTATAGCCCTTTGAGTAACAGGAAAGCATTGTAAGGCCAAGTTTTGTTCTGATGATCACATTACAATTCAGAAGATGTAGAATTAATCAGCATTTGATATACCTCTGAGAAACAGCAAGTAATGCATTTATTTGTCTTGCATTTTCTTGTAAAGGAAATTGTGTGTGTGCTTGGGGGAAAGGGGAGAAGACTTTTTTCCCCCACCTTGTCTAGGTTTGCTTGCAATTTGAAACCATCACTGGTGTGTTGTCATATAATATTATACTCCTCCATTTTACAGACTCTCAGTTATTTGCCTTATATTCACTTACCTACACAGAGGAGATCATTAAACTATGACTTGCAAATTACTATGCTGATCAGCAGTTCATATTATGAATCTGTGGGGGCTTTCTGCATATAGAAGAAAATACATGTTATATTGTGCTTCTAGTTTAATTTCTACAGAGTAATCTGTCTTGTGATATGAACAGCAGACTTGTTCTTTTATTTTGAATGACCATATTAACCTACCACATCTTTCACAAAAGGTAAATTCTCTGCCTATGTTATCTCTGCAATTTGCATTTCACAAATGCTCTAGTGGAGGTAATATAATATTTTGTCATTTGCCAAAATCAAAGTTTAGGCCTGGTTTGAAAATGCATTTTATGACCATTAAATCTTTAAGAATATTTCCAGTACTTTCTTGAAGTGAAATTTTCCTTTGGATCAATCAATCAAAACATTTCATGTGGATAAACATGTAGTGTGCTGATGTTGGTCAGCTTTTAATAATCATATAAGGTAAATTTAAAGTGGCTTTAGAAATAGAGCACTTTAACTGATACATGAAAACATTTCAATTTTTGAGACCAACAGTGTAATTGTATTTGCAAAGTTGCCCAATTTTATAGAAATTTGTTTTGAATATCATAGGGATGAACCGTTAACAGCGCTTTTGTTTAGGATCCTAAAACCAGCAAATTACACCAAGAAAAAAATATTTCTACTCCTTTAGGAAAGTAGAGAATGAGTTCTTTTCTCACAAGATTCTATGCCTGCACTAAAATGCAGGTTTTGTAGTTGAGACTAATTTATAGAAAATTTTCAGGAAAAATTGCCTATCTCTATCATCCAGCATTTTAAAAAGATTTACATTTTGAGTCTGCTGAAGTACGCATATGTTGCATCTCTCTGCCGGTGATCTTGAGCCTACAGAATTCTGGGCAATACTAATGTGCTTCTTTTCCTGTTGTTCATAATGGAAGATGGAGGTGAACAAATGTGTACAGGAGCAACTGGGAGTGTCATGACTTAATCCTTGATGAGAACTGTAAGAATGTTTTTCTTATACAATCTTATCATTTGACTGTCATCAGTAGTCAAGACACCACTATAATCTTTTTAGAGGTAGTCAGGATTATGGCCTTTCTTGGTTCATTTACATTTACTTTTCTGCTGATGTTTGGCCTCAAGGCAGTTATTTCGCTCAGATGGTAGAGTGCCTGCAAACCTGCAGAGCATACAAATTCATGTATCTCTTTGGACATGGAGTTCAGCTTAAATCTTAATCATGTAAACAGTATGCACATCTATTTATAGTGTTCATACTGCAGTTTTCCAGCAAAATTGTGGGAGCTCTTCCCTGACCACATGCAAATGACTCTCTGGTGGAGGTTTGCATATGAATTCCCACTGTGGTTGATATGGAGGTATTTATCTCAGATCTAGAGTAAGTCAAGTTGCATGTCCAAACATTGCCTATTTCTCCACAACATCTCTAGAAGGAGGTTCTTGTAAACACCTAAATTCAGATGAGATAAATGCCTCCTCTCTCTACAGTGCTACAACAGTTTGCACTGACAAAAATTATCTGCAGGTTTGAGATAAAGCTGCAGGCTTCTTATTTCTCATATTAGTGTGATCTATCTCATCTTTTAATTTTAATTTCCTGTTGTTTTATGTGGAGTGGGAGAGAGTTGAAAGACAGGCACTGACACTGCAGATATAAGAGCTTGAATACATATTTTGGAAGTGGAAGACACAAGGACTGAAAACATAATCTAAGAATGGCTTCTGTTCTCTTGCTGGCCCAGTTTTTAACCAATTGGGAAAATAATTGGCATAAGAACCAGGCAGGAACTAGACCCAACTGCTGTCTGTCTTTCCATGGCTACCCAAAATCTCTGAGTTTTTTGTGTATGTCTACCTTCCATACTGGGGTCATTCACCTTGAACCTGAATTTTTTCCCCAGCAGATGTTAAATCAAAACCAACCTTTTGCTTGCAAGTTTTGTTTTGATGATTCAGCATAGTCTGGGGAAAAAAAAAATAAAAAAAGGAAAATGTTCCTACTCAGCTTAGCTAGACAAAGAATAAAGCAGTGTTGGGGGAATATAGATGACAGAATAGTAATCTGCTTGATTCCAGTGTTAGCTGTTGGTGTTTCACTTGCTAAACTAAATATTCACAATCCCTTTTTCACTTAGGTATTCAAACTATAGACAGTTCTTTTCTTTCTCAATGAATCTTTCATCCTTTTACTGACATTTATTCTTCTTTTTATTCAATTAACCCAGAAAGAAAGCTTCTGGCAAGGCAAGTTAGCTGTTGTCTGCCGAAAAGAGACATACAGATCTTGTCGTATAGCTTTTATTTTCATGGTCAGGAACCCTCAGGCCTAGTATTAAGGCAACTTAGGCTTGTGTGGAACTTTACTGTCTCCTGCACACTCTGAAATAAGATTAAATGATGGAGAAGATCAATTTACTGAGAACATTTAAGCTCAGAATATTAAGCTTTTTGTGCAATCATGTATCCTCCCTAGCTGTGTGGCAGAAAAGTGAGCCACAAGATCCTTGACAAATTAGATATTACCACATCTAACTGTGTATATTTAAGCTTATCAAACTGAATCGTTGCATTGTAACAGTGCTCTTACGCAGACAAGGATGCCATTTAATAAATGCAGTGCCATTTAATGGTAATTAATCACCCAACTAAAATGTCACATTAAGGTCAAAGAGACCAGCAGACAAAAAGAAGAGAACATTAAATTCAGCTGACAAACATAGGAAGGGGGAATATAGAGCCAAAGAAAGTTCTGGGACATTGGCACTGGTAAAACATTTAATCCAAACTTCTTAACTTTCCGTTCAGTTCAGAAGTAATCACATTCACTTGGTTCAAAGCAGGATCATTTTTGTAACTTTTAAATGAAATTTCCTCTTTGTGTGTGCAGTGACAGCCCACCGCAAGCTTGGAATTGTTGGTGCATTTTACAGATGTTGTGTTCTCAAGTGTTTGCTGTTTCCTTCCTCCCTGCTTCTGTCTTTTTGCTATTATGATATTCTTTCATTTGAGTGGAATTTTCCTCACATATCCTGAAATAGAAACAGCTTGGACATACAGCTTTTCTAAGGTGGAAAGAAATAAAAAAAAGTATATAGGAAGAAGGAGAGAATAAAATACCAAAAAAAGTCATGTACTTTATTAGTTTGAGAAGTAATTTAGGAGTAAAAATTCCCAATATTTCAAATTTTGGCAAAATTCAAAAGTATGCTGCAGAAGTTTTTAATACAATTGCTGTTGGTTCTAGAACTGAAGACTGCAATCAAAGCACCTTAGAAATCCTCAGGTTTACGGAGTATATAATACAGAATTTTATTTCATATTATGAGTGCGTAATGCTTTCACATTCAATAGCAAAAAAAGAAAAAGAAATTATTAGGTTAAATAAGAGGATTATTTGTGACCAGTATTTTTCATATAAACAGAAACTCTAAACAAAAGGCTCTGTTTCAGAGAAAGTACACTTATCACCTGCAGAAGTAAAAATTTAGGGAGTTCCATATACTAAACATGGAAGGTAGCAGAAAAGATAAATCTCCACTGTTGATTCTACTTCTGCAAAATAGAGTTTATCATCTGCAGTAAAAGTGTATGAGTAGGTTTATATATGTGGCATTATGTATATATGTTTACATTCTTTCTCACAGTGTCTTTTTCATTTCCTTTCTTTTATAAAATGCAGAAATAAGCAAGCACCATCCATTTTTAAAATATATATTTTGAAAGGGCCATTGTGCTAAATATGTTACTTTCTGTGCATGAAGAGCTAGCAAAATTCAGTCAAGAATAAAAATGTATTACCGTCAGTGTATGTTACAGAATTCAAACTGCTGCTAAATAGACTTGCTCTTTAAGGCATCTATCATTCCTCCTTCCTGTTCCAGAGTTCTCAGTTTCATGTCCAAGAATTTCTGTATTAGTATTGTGAAAAAGAGTAATTCTTCAAAAATTACTCTACATTTGGCAAGATCTGTCTTTATAACTTTTGCGTCAGTCCAAAGAATTTTGTCCTTTCCAAATGCTAAAAATCATCTTTCAAAATTGTGTAACTCTGACTTTGTCAGGAAATGTGTCCATTTTCTAAAATACTCCTTTCTTTCATTACCTTTTACGTCCAAAAGTTATAACGGGCCAAGTAATTATTAATTTTTTTCTCATATATGAAAGCCCAAACTCATAATATTGAATTATTTGGCATTAATTTCTCACACTTCACTGCACAATAAATATTAACTTAGTACTGGTCAGGGCTGTGACACATCCAGGGAGATATTTTTATGTGTGAAGTAGAACCAATGTTGATGGTGCACAGATATACCATTTCAAATTTTAATGAAGGCTTTGATGATGCAAAATTTGAGAGTTCTAATGTTCACATCTGAAAGACCTTTACAGCCTTCGTAGAGGAATAAATACCATTCTCTTTGAGTTATCTGTTGTGCTGATTTTTGGAAGAGCATATTTCTCCTTCACACAGTTCACTGTAGTTCCACTCAGCTTCTGTGACAGTCTTATAGACTATATCCTATAGATTCTATAATCCTATAGAGTCTATCTCTTATTCTGTATTGACAGTCCTCCAAGAAAAGCCCTTCTCTGCATGTTTGGCACTATAGAATAAAAGATTATTGAGTTTATTTCATAATGCAGTGGTTTCCAAACTGTGATCTGCATTCTAACTTAGTGAGCCACCATGAGCAGTGCTTGCCTGTTCTGCAGTCTGCAGCAGATCCTATGACATGGGGGAGTTCAATCAGGGACTTCATCCTCTGGCCACAGAACAGCACCACAGCCTCTTTCAAACTGGGTACCTGTAGCACTTGGAATGCAAGAAAGTCCTAGTTTAGACCTTGCAAGTATATGAATGAGCTCCATGGGAATTAAAATTTGGGACCTGTTCTCATGAAAGCTGTGGATAAGTGAGAGGAATTAAAACCACCTGGATGACCAGAACATCTAGGGATTTGTAACATTGGGAGGTTAGTTTTGAAATTTCCCTTTTTGTGCTTTATTTATTAGAAACAATGAGAAAACCTCCTTAGAATCAGTTGTCATGTGGCATGCTGTAAGGCACCAACATATATCATAGGCAGTTTTCTGTGCTCAAAACTTAGCTTGCACTTTGTTTAAACATATGTTTGGCTACATAGCAATTGATGGCTGTAGTAGTAGCAGATTTGCCTTTTTTAGGCTATTTTCAGCATCTAGAGGAAAGCCAGTCATTTTTGTTAGTTCATTTCACAGCTTGTTGCAGAAGCAATGTGGAAATTTTGAACTGAAGTAGAACACCACTGACATTTACAACTTTTCTGCTTCTCAGCATCCCTATAGGGACTCTCTCCTTCCCTCTACCTCTTGCTTCTTGCATTCATTCTTTTATGCACCCTGGGTCTTGCCCTTCTCTTTTTCTTTTACTTCACCTGTGGTTTCTCTCTTCTGGTTTTCTTCCCACCTTATTTCCTGTCATCTCTCATCTTTCTAGCTCCTACAAACTTGCTGCAGCTCAGAATGAGCCTTCTACTTCTCCTGGCTCTACAGGCCAGTCCTTTTCCTCCATTGCCTTTCTGCCTGGAGAGCACTGAGAGTGGAAGGGCTTTGCTCTCTTCTCTGTCCTTTCCAGAGACCAGTCTCTTGCTATCTGCTCCCTCAAGAAAACCCTTGTTCAGCTCCTTGTAGCTCTGAATTGAAACATGCTCTTCTGACAGACTTCTTGGAGAGTAACTAATTTTTGTATATACAATCTGAACATGTACAGTATGACCTTTTGTGGAGATTTTTGGTTAGATATAGGTGCAAGTATGTTGCTGTTGCTTGGGTAACCTTGCCAAAGTATACAGCTAAACAAACAAGTACACAAAATGAGAGAGAGCCAGCAGGTAATACCTGCCATAGCAAAAATTCCAGCTTAGTGGTAAAAGTTTAGCAATGCTGTAAGCAAATGTTGACATGGGAAGTTTTCACCTTTGCCTTATTGGTTCTAGCAATTTCATCTGCAGTATGGGTTTGTCTAGTGGAAAGACAGAGAGACAGGCTCTGCACGTGTGATTTATTACAAATGGCTTCTGAAACTTTGAACATGTGGCAGGGAATAGATGCTTCTTTATATCCAATATATTTGAAGTACTTTTAGAAAATGTTTCTTTGTGAAGAAAATCTATTATGCAAAAATCTCATTTTAAAATGTATCTTTTGCCAGAAAGTTTGGCTCTGAGGTATATAACGCTGTGTTGTCTGTGCACTTCGCATTTTGTTACACAGCATGATTTGTGTGACATGGTGTCTTTATTTTCTGCCCATTATTTGCCTATATTCTGCAGGTCTTTTCTATGGAGTTGTTGTCAGAAACTGTGGCTTTCTAAACCCAAAGAAATACAGAGTACTTTGCTGTCTAAATGAAATGCTGTAGCTTGACTTCCATTTTCCTATAACCAAAGGTCAATGTGAAGGGAAAAAGGAACACTTTTGAAATTAATTCAAGTTTAGTTAAAAAAAAGAAGTCTAGTGTTTGTCAGACCTGCCTGCATTTGACACTCCTTTTGATAGTGACATAAAACCACTGTTACAGTTGCCTCACTTTAAATTCCCAAGACATTATTTACTGCAGTACATCTCAGGGCAGAAATAAATCACTGATCCAAATGCTAATTTCATCTTCACTGTTTGCATGAAGCCAATTATGTCAGTGCTGTCCCATAACTAGCAAAATCAGGGGTGCTCCCCTATCCAAACTCCCACCCTCTCCATGAGAAAAGCCTGATTTAATTGAGTGTTGTCTTCTGTGTTGAGCTTAATGCAAAAATCTATCTGCAATGCTGTGAATTGGGACAAATACTTTTAAAACCCTTACATATCTGCCATTTGTAGTGGAGGGGAATAAGTTTGCTGACTTGCAATGGGGGATAAATATGCGCTTGGTACAGTCCTCTCCTGCCTTGGGTGATACTGGTGCCTTTGAAAGATGTGCCCCCATGATGTGGCTCACGGGGACTCAGGGCAAATGTTGTACTGTATATGTGTAAATGCTGTACAGCCTGATTACAGTGCAGAAAACACAGGCAGTGCTAACCAAGTCCCTTTACTCCCCAAGCTGCTTGCCCTCTTCCTAAGCACTGCTGCAAGGAGCTTTGCTTGCTAATGGCTACTCACCCCGTGATGAGATGGCGTTCCTGTGCCTGCGCTGGGACATGCTGGGTGCCTTTTATTTGTTTTCTTTGCTGGAGATACTACCCCTCTTGGGGCAGGCGCTTTAGTGAGATGGATCGCACTCAGGTAACCGGCAGTTCAAGGAAGTCCTTCCCTGGGTTGTTTACACCAAGGCGTTTTAGAGCAGCCATTTAGCTTCCACCCAGTCCCACCCCTCTGACCAGCTGTAAGTGTAAAGGCCGCCAGTGGGCCCGCGGGTCGCTGATAAACTAAACCCCCATTTGGCAGGCAAGGAAGCCAGGATGATAAGGATGTTGATTTATGTTTTATCTGTCACTACATTTTCAGTAAAGCTGGGCAGCCAGCCTTAACGGAGCGAAGCCTGTTATCACCTCTCCTTAGCCCTTTAAGTGCAGCAGGCTCTTTGGTGTCTCTCACTGAACGTTGCTTCATTAATTGTGGGGTAAACAGGACATGCAGCACCAGCCCTCACTGCATTTTGCTCAGGCAGCACTTAGCACAAACCCAGCAGATTTGGGGAAGGGGTCCAGGTCTGGGGGTGCAGACATGAAAGAGTTTGTAGAAGTACTTGGTATTTCCTAGACTTGTTTCTATCATTTAAAATGTATTGCATACCTTGAAGCGAAGGTAATGGCTAGCTTAATTGGAGATAACTTCACCGAAGTGGCCATAGTTACTGTTTATGTGAGCAGTGAATGTGTCCTTTAATGCAGTACACCTCAGGTATGACTGCTTAAAGAAGGAAAAACCTGACAACATTCATTACTGGGGAAATAAATGTTGTGAATTATATGTATGATTATGCACCATTTTCCCCTCATTTTGGAGGTGAGTGTTATTTTTCTGAAAGCATTGTAAGATTTTACACATTATATTTAATGGCAAACACATTTTCAGTTTTGAGAAGCATCACGTGCCTTTTGGAGCCAGTGGAAGTGCCCACAGAGAAGAGGGTAGAAGGAGCTGGGAGAGAAATTTGAGCATTAAAATACTTACATGTTCCAGCAAAACCAGACATGGAAAATCTGAAAAAAACCCCCAAACCTTAACCAATTCTTGTTACATCTTTCATAAAATGTTAAAAATACATCTTTTTGTTTTTCCTCATCCCTGACTGATTTTTTTTCCTTTATTTCTCTTTCTATCCCTCTCCCCAAATATTTTTTCTTGCCTTTCAAGTCCATCATTATATTTCTTTCTAAACAAAGCTAGAAAGAGAAAAAGAAGCTAGTTCCTGCTTGAGGTCTGTGGGAACTTTGCCATTGACTTTAAATAGGTCCAGAAAAGGGTCCAACATTGCATTTTATAGCTTCCTTTATTTATCTTAGATTTTATTTTGAGTAATATGTCCTTTGTGTGACTGCATTATTTTCATATCGAACACCATAATAGTGGCCTAATATGCATCATTATTTACTGAATATGCATTATAATATGCATATTATATTTAATATGCATTATATTTACTGAAGAGAGCATTGTTGATAGTTACACTCTTTTAAACAAGAGTAAAAGACAGTTATAAAAGTATGGCACAAGGATCCTTGTGTGATGCGGGTTCAACATAGCAGTAGTGTTCTCATGTAAGTCACCCCATACCAGTTTTCAAGTACAAACAAGAATAATGCTAATTTCTGAGAAACTGGTGATTAAAAAGAAGTAAATAAAACCCAGGCTGCAGTTTCTTCAATGTTGTTAATAATGCCTGTAGCAAATCTATTCTTCCTGACAAGAAATGGGAGAACAACTAACCATTCTCCAGATCAGAATACGATAGGAACTGTAGCAAGATGTTTGAGTTTAATATCATTACGCTAGTAGGCCAAGGATAACAATACAAAGTTTGGCAGAAATTTGGCTGATATCCAGGGATATCAGCTGTGGAGTGTGTTGGCCATTTGTTATACATGATTCAGAAGCATAAATGATGGTAGGAACTATTTCTGTTTCTTGTTGATGACAGTTATGAATCTTGGGTACTTCTCAAAACTGTGTCAAAGGAATCCCCAAAGAACCATCTCATGGATAAGGATAATTTATCACAATTACATGTACAGTGTATTACAACCATGAGTAGAATTGCCAAAAGCTCAAGTAAATGAAAGACATGTAGGTGGTTTTGCTGCAGCCATGAGTCAGACTCACCAGCCTCTCTCTGTCTTGTCAAAAAATAAAGTAGACTTCAGCCAGATAAAATAAAAGCTTCAGCTCACAAAGATATGACAATTGGGATGGATCAATGGCATACTTTTCTCTCACAGTCCTACCAAGGTATACTCTGGGTCAGCTGTACTCAGGACACATTGGTCTGAGAGAGCAGCACCTCTTCTTTCACCACAGCCAAAGCAGCCATCTATTTACAGATGTGTTGCAGGAGCAAGACTAAGTCACTTTTGTGCCATTTCCCTTCAGCTAGCTGAAGTTAAAAATCACTTTTCCCTCCAGGTAGTATGGATACACTACTTTTAAGGCAGCTTTGATACTGCTGGGTTTGTCTTCCACAGTAAATTGCAGCAGCTGCCTGGAAAACATATAACCAATTTACTTCTGGTTGTCACAGAAAGAAACCTACTGATAGGCAAAACAGAAGCATTTATGGAAGCCCATTGGTGACTATAGGCCACAGAGCCTGGGGCTTACAGCAGCTGTAGTCCTTCCCTCTGAACAGGGCACACAGACACTGTCCTACACCCAGGGTGAATACCAAGATGTTACAACATACACACTGGTATTGGTGACACTGCTCACATCCCCATATATTTCTGAGGATGAAAACAAAATGTAGTCATTAGTTACCACAAAAATATACTGTTGGCAATGAAACATCACTCCAGTAAACTCAAGGGAAGGAGCAACTGCTTGCTGGGAGAGTAGCCTTGGCTGCAGCATCACAGCCTAGTATATTTGTTAGACTGGAGCCGAGTGAAAACATTTATTAATATAATCTGTTTTTTTAATTGATAAATTCCCTACAAGCCATCATGGCTGTTCCCCTGTGTATTTGTTTTCCCAGGTGTTTGCTGAAAGCCTTCTGCAGACATTTCTTTGGTGTTCATATCAAAATTTGCCTGAATGCAGTTTTCTAGTATTTTTATTACTTATCTGTGGTGGAACAAATGCACATCTTAGAATTTGAATCTTATAATGAATATATAGTCTGTAAATGACATACGTTCCTACACAGACTTGAGTTTCTGTTTTTCCAAGCTTTCCTACCAGTAAAATGAATATTCATGGAAAATGGATTGAGAAAGGGTGTCAATAACACAGAAATAAATCCAGCGTTTTATTCAAGTGATTATCCAGGAACATTTTTGGGCCATTTTCCCGGTTTCTATTAAAAAATTTTATAAAAGAAAGAAATAAGTCCTCCCATTCCTTTATGAGTGAAGCCATTTTTAAAGTTGCTGTATTCCATTACACAGTCTCACGCCCACTTGTTTGCCCAAATGCAGTTTGCTACTGGATCCAGAGCAGCAGCCTTGCCCCAGACCAGCTGCTGGTGCTCGGTATTTGTGGCTTCCTCTTGCTCTCTGATACCCCATAAAACTGTTTATATTCACTGTAAAAGTATTTTCACTCTGTTTGCTTAGTGACCGTGCACTACAAATATTCTCTGTGACACAACAATCGTGAAATGGAAATGTTTTCTAAACTTTTTTTAGTGCCAGTACATAATAAGTTATAGAAATGTTCTGAAGTGAATGTGCATATGCGTGTGCACTTGCATATGAATAAAGTATCTGCCTGATATTTCTGTGCAGTAGAAGGTTGGTGATGTACTTTTACTAGGAGTACTCTGAGATTGCATGCATTTGGTGTCTGCTGCCTGGTTTTATTTATGGCCTGTGGAAGAACTGACATGTGAACTAGGCTAACTATTTTTGAAGCTTTTTTTGGAGTCTTGGCCGTATCTATTCAAGATCACATGTTTATGTTGAATCAAAGTGAAGTTGTTGTTCCTCCTACCACAGATCAGGTATTTGAGCTCATTTGTTCTGCACTGCTTTAATGTTACCAATCATAAACAGTTTACACATTTTTCCCTACATTGTTGAAACCTCATGTGTTCTGAAAGAAGAATTGGCCCACAGCTTTTATTATGGTGATACATCTGAAAACATTTGCTTCAATATTTGGAGGGTGAATGTTTACCTTTAAAGGGACTCTGTTCCATAAGAGGGAATTATACAGCACATTTTAGCTCATTGAGTAGCCTTGTTTGCTATTCTGCTTGCAGCTGACTGTTCTTTCTCAGATGATACAGGATGGCTGAGCAACACTTGCTAGCTTTGCTGCTTTCATTTGGTATCTCACACAGTATGCATTTCCAGTGCCAAATCCTCTTTATCTCACTCACAAAAATAGGCTGTGATGTGTTGCCAGCAGGAACAACATGCAAAGGGGTAAACTCTTGGAAAGGAAAGCTTTGCTTCTGCAGAAAAAACCTGTTCAGATCCAGCAGTAGCATTTGCTCTATTGTTCATCTACTTTTGAGGCAGATTGGGATTTAGGTTGGAAGAACTACTGCACCCTGTCTCTCTGAAATTCAGGGACTGAGAAGCTGATATTTTACCTATTGTTTTGGTTATTTTTTCAGCATCTAGCTTGAATTAGAATATTTATTCCTTCTTTTGAAACATATGGCTACTGTCATCACAGTAACTGGATTTCTTTCATGTCTAGATCTTGTTCCCACAGTTTGCTCATGTGAGAAATTCTTTTGGTTTGTGCTTTTTATTCACATATAAGTGAAGAGCAATGAGTGTATGGATCCTTTATTTTCATACTTTCTGATAATCTTGTAAATTAAATAAATTGGGATTTTTTATTGTCATGATCTTTGTCTATTAGTTTATTTACCATTGCGAACCAAGTACATAACTCAGGAGTCTTCTGTTGAATTTAGCGGTCAGTTTCTTTTCCCGCTCTCCTCAAGTGCAGGAACAAATACTACAAGCAGAAACTTTTATTTTACAAATACACCTCTGTTGCCTCCTGCATTACAAGAGCCTCACACTCCAAAAATTAGAGCCCTTCACCTTGCACAGCAACTAGCTGACAGTCCACAGGGAAGCCAGACAAGGTGTGTGCCAGCATTGACAGATCTGCCAGTGGCACTGCCAGATATTCCTCACTCCTAACTGGATCTTGAATCATAGAGCTTAACAAACTGTCTGGACTGACACAGAACTTTGGGCTAAGAATGTTTACAACAGGCAGGTGCACGACATCTTTATTTTGTCTGGGATCTCAGTAGCAGAACTGTCCTGAAAATTGAGACATTTGTGACATGGAGACTTTCGAGGCTTCAGAACAAAATCTTTAAAAATGCCCATGAAAAAGTTCTCTACATCTCTTTGTCTGACCATAAATACCTTCAGTTTTTAAAAAGACGTGATTTTGGTATCTCTTGGCAGTGGGGAGTTGTTTGGTATTTTTTCCTTTGCAGCATTAAAGACATTGTGTCTGCCCTTGTTCCTCTTTTTACAGTGCACAAATAGATAACGTGTGATAATTCTACCTGGTATTCTTCAACTACATTCATGTTGTGAAGAGGTACTTCTCCAATTCAATTAAGACACCACAGATTAGCTTCTGTACACTGAGGAACAGGGTTTGTATTTCTCTGAGTTTCTCACTGTCTCTGGGAAAACAGCCAGAGCTGCCTCATGCACCTAAATTCAGAGGGGGCTCTGCTTGTCCAAACCAGTTGAGAATATCTAATGCTATAAAATGTGTGGAGGAGATGGTTTTATCTCTTAAGCATCCCCATCCATAGTTTCAGGAATAACTAACTTTTCCTTTAATTCTGTAGACTGCATATGTTTTAGATTAGTTTCATTTGTGTTTTTGGAGGTTTTATGAGTTTTTTAAATAATTTTCCTGTTTTCTCAGTAAATTATATGAAACATCTGCCCTAAATTTAATCTATCAAGCTCATAAAGGGAAAAGGCAGACGTTTTATGAGTGATATTATAAAATTTAGATAATTATCTTGTTTGTTTTAGCAGTTTCTATTTTGGTCTCTGTACAGTATTCTTCCATTAGAAAACAGTTTTTATATGGTGCACCGGTTGAGGGGAACAGCCAGTGATTGCATAAAACATATACCTAATAATTTTCATGTTAATCAGTAATACTGTTTGTTTTTTTTTAACAGATTTATATTCACTGTATAAGCATAAACCTAATTTCAATTTCTCAGATTAAAAAGGAAACAAAAGCTTCTGCATAGGCAGCATATAATTCCACTAACCTTCATTAGCAATGCTACTTATGCAATTGCAAGTAGGGTATATAGAAGTATGCCTAGAGCAATGAATATAAGGCATATTAGTGGTAGTCTTTTTCACTGCCATCTACAACAGTGTATTGAAGTTCTGCCATCCTTTATTTACTGTATGTACAAATCTTTTTAAGGTATGGTGGAAAAATATTCTGGGGAGACAAAACCATGTGCGTGCCTGTTCTTATGTTTTTGCTAGACATCTGCCACTGTCTGCTGTCAAAGACAGTATACTGAGCTAGTTTAAACCTGTGGTATGCCCTGATGTGGTTATCCTTGTTCCTTATGCGGTTTTTCTTGCCCTATTTTTTTATTTTTTGTTTTATTTTTTATTGTCAAAAGCAGCTCCTTCCATTAATTTTGCAGGATAGAACCAAATATTTGAACTAACATCCAAAACTGATGACAAACGTATTTTCTTTAGAAGATAGTGATACGCTTGATGGTGTAGCTTCAAACAAAATGCCACTGGGGTTCTGTTGCTTGTGGGCATTTGTGAGAATACTCACTAAATGAACCTTATTAGAGTTATAAGTGATCTTCCTTCTCTTAGAGCTGGACAACGACCTTCGAAATCTCATATGGATTCACAATAATATTTTGAGTGTCTTGGTCAGACCCCAACTATTCTGAGTAGGTTTTGGATGACACTTGCTCCAGCCCTACTTACACCTTCCTTAAACTCTCCTAGGTGACATATAAACTTCTATCTCTCTGCTAGTCCACAAATTTTTCCTGATTTCCACAAGACTTTCATCAGCCAGTGCATGCTGAGCTTTCACTCTGGGATTTTGCACTGCTCAGGGAAGTCCAACATGTATCTTTTTGAAGCAGCTTCTGTACTGGATTAATGGGAAAGACCAGTCATTTGTGGCTTTAAAATTTTTCACATGGTCTGTAATAAAAAGGCAAAAATATGAATGAAAACAAATGCACAAAGGAATACAGCATCTTTTTTTCAGCAATGCAAAGTCAGTGCATATTTCTGTGGGCTTTTTATGTTGCGGAAGAGCTGAGAGGAAAGCAAGAGCTGCATGCATGTTATATTTCAGTGCAGAGAGGCTGCATTCTTTTTCTTTTTTTCCTTTTCCAGTATATATCAATAGATAGAGAATTCATTCATTTGGAACTTGCTAAGTGGTGCCAGAAGGCAACAGAAAATAATAGCAGTGCTAAAGGCTTAGCTGTATGAATGATATGCAGTTTGAGTCCAGAATCTTTTCATTACAGTTAGTTGGAACTTCAGGGTTTAAAAGACAGATTTTTTTTTTATTTTTGTGTTAATCCAAAGTCTATGCCAACACAGCTCCAGGGTCATGAACCAGTTAGCATTCTGCTAATTCTCCCTTATGGGTAGACTATGCATTTGTACCTCTAATTCTCATACTAGCAGTTAGGAATAACTAAGTCATTCTCGACAAATATCGAATAGTTTTTCTTGCTTTCTGTTTGTGGATTCTTGATTTCCACACATTCATGCACTATACAGTTTTGTTGAAATACTTCACATTTTTCTGACCACTCAATGCTTTAAATTCAGGGTTTTGTTAGTTACTTTCACTTTGTTATCTTTGTCATTATTTCTGCTCCCCCATTGGATAAACACAATAATTTTTTAACTACTTCCTGATCAGTAAGTTTAAATGAATGAAGCACTACCAACCAGAGATGTTTGTGACCCCATATGAATTTCAGGCTCTCCCTACAAGCCACTACCACAGTTTTAAGATAAATTTAAACCCCACAAACCTACACTGTCAGTGAGGGGCACTGCTGCTCTGCCTGCTCCTCCAGCTACTCCCATCCACAGTTCTGGCACCCATACATTGTCTGGTGCCACAAGCACTCACAAATCCATGCCACCTTGTGCCAGCTTGTTCTGCAGCCATACCCATCCATTATGTGCTCTGTGGAGGGCTGAGGAGGAGCAGCCAGAGAGCGGCATGAAGGTTTTACTGTTCAACAGCAGTGGCAGCCCCTTATCTTAAGCTGATCATGAGGCTGCAGGGTGAGTAACAGTAATAGGAAAATGTAGCTGCCTGCCTCAGGACGTGGCTACTTACAATTTTTCTCCATTATAGTAATTTCTGATATCTGACTTTGCTATTTATCTTCTCCAGATACAGGTCAATGACTAGTCATTTAGACTTTGATTTTAAGCAAAGTTGAACTGCCATGTTGCTACTGCCCATTTCCAAGCAACATCAGAATCTGTGAGAAATCAGTAGTCTTTCCAGTACGTGAACACTGAATAAGTCACATTTGCCTGTAATTTTATGCTGGGAGTAACAGCATTAACTGCACACCTGAGAAACCTCTTCCTGAAAGGAAAAGCCATTTTTACCGTAGAAACCAGGGAATTAAAGGGAGTTTAAATGCTGGGAGATGCTGGGGGTTCTGTTTTGTTGCAGTGAGTGAAGCCAGAGGGCAAATGCTTCCATTTCGCTCTCACTCAGCCTTGTTATTCTGCCCTCTGTATTTCCCAACAGCCCACTGATGTCCTGAGCATGAAAAGGCAAACATACGCTTTTGTGACCCTGCAGGAGTGCTGATTTAGTCTTCCTATTCTCCTTACGTGTAAATCTGGTATAAGCCCAATCAGAGTGCAAAATTAAAATGTTTTCTCCTTTATATATTTTCCATAATACCATTTCTTTGAGGATTTGAAATGCCAGAAGGGATTGCCAAGCTTTCAACTCGTTAGCTTACACGCTGATTGATGAGTTTGATAATATGTGTAGTTTAATGATATTTACACTGTTTATCCAGGTAGGTATATTAAAACAATGTTGAGAAAATAGTAGACGTGCTAAAATCCTATGGTAACAGCTCATACATTAGTGGTGTTTCCTTGTGAACAAAGTAATTTTTCAGCCAAGTCATAAAGTAGCCTAAAAACAAGTGTGGCACTGTTTGCTTCAAATGAGACTGTTGCCATGTGACCACCATTCATCTGACATCATTACTGACATAGCTTTCGGTAGTATGATATCTGATTAAGGCTCCCAGCCATGGTGGAGCCAGACTAAGTAGTCTGAGTGAGGTGGCTGAGGAAAGTTAATGTGTCAATGTTACTATTGGGTGAGAGGGTCTGCTCAAAATTTCCTTTGGAGAGCAGGATAGCAATGGTTGATGTCCTTTCTAATGGGAATCTTCTGAAAATATTTGAAGATCTGGTAGTAATTAAAGATGTGCTGAACTCCAGTGGGAGATGTAATCAGTTCAGAAAAACATAAAGATACCACTTCTGCATAAGGAAAGGTGAATATGGCTAAGAAAAAAAGAAAAAAGGAAAAGCAAAATATAAGAGCAAGAAAAATGCAGTTAATCGCTCGTTTGCAGAAACCGATTAATAAAATCTATGTGTTGCGTGTGAATAAAAGCCTAATTTGTGTATGTAAATAAAAGTCAGCCTTGTTTAGGTCTAAATTTCTATTTTCTAAAAAAAATTTATAAGGCTTTATGAATTCTGCTACCTTAGGAACAAATAATTTTCAACAGGTACTGTAAGATACACTTGCAGGGTCCATTTGAGATAGGATTAAGCTCCGTTATTTCTGCTTCAGCTTTTAAAATACAGAATGATTACTACTGTACCTAGTAATTTAGAAAACATACTGATTAACCTGCTAAAGCAAAAAAAAAAAAAAAACCAAAACCAAACCCAAAAGCAAAATCCAAACATAATTTACTTTATCATTATGCAGTGGGATGATGAAACAATTTCTTTTGACAATTACGTTATTGAAGTCTGATATTAACCTGTGCTCCAATTTTGCTTTTGGACAAGGGACTTCTGATATGGCTCACTTTTTCATTTTTAAACTAGAATATGGTTATTTTCCTTTCACAGATGTCATAATGCTTGGTATATCTATTATGCTTTGAACTGTTATGGGAATAAAACTCATCTTAGACTGCAATGGGACTAAGATCCACAACTAAGAACCCCAGAGAACTAGAAGCGTTAACACACCTGATGCTAAATGACTGCTCAAGTGATTTGGGAGCCTGCTTCATACTGTCAAAGGTGGTAGAGAACCATAAACCCCAGTAACTTCCAGTGGGAAGTGTGAATCTCAGTGCCTAGATCTCCTTGGAAAAAGGATTTGGGTAATTTAAAACATGATTTTCACTGTCAAAGAGAGGAGTAATGATTTGGCATGGGAAAGATAAAACACACAAGAATTAATAGATTGCATATAGTTTTAATAACAATTTTTAGGTCAAGGAAATCTTTAATTCTAATACTAAATGATGGCTTGACCCATAGTGTATGAGCACTGACTTTGTCTAGATGACCAGAACTCAGCAGTTCAGAGGGTGTATTGCATTTGCATGGCACTTTTTCTTAAAAACACAGCTGTTGCCTCCAAGTGATACATGCCATTACAAATCCAGAAAGTGACATATTGTGTGTGCTATTGTGAAATATCACAAAGGATATGGCTTCAAGCAAAATTATTCAGATAAGGCCTTTTTTTCTTGTACAAATATACTTGAAGAATAGAGAATATTTCAAAGGAATACTATAATATTCATGGTATGGATTACTCACTCGCATTCAAATCGTTTAATGGCCTATATTCTGTATAATTTGGCCTGTGGCCAGCCAATAGGAAATACTAAGGTTTTATGTGTGACTAAGTTGGTGCAATTTGGGCATTACTCCTCTAATAGAACTAGTGAAATGAACGGATAGACTTAAACATTGAGCTGCAGTTTATTTTTGCAAGAAAGTAATGTCTGTTCTATCTTCATATACCATGTAAAAATTTCATAAAAATATATTTGTTTCAACTCAAAGGAATAATGGTAAAATCTTTAAAATTTTTAGAAAATTGGTATTAATCTACAATAACATTTTTAATGACTGCTCGTATACATCTAATCTTCTTTACCTTTAATTAGAAAAGCTTGTAAAGTGATAGATTCATTTGATGCTAGACTCAGCAACACATTACTTAGATGAAATCACACTTAAGAGTCCTGCAGACTGGACCTGAGTAGCTTAGCTGATAAGACACTGGTTTGTCATCTACAAGACAACAGTTCAAGACTTCTCTGATTTCTTAAGTCAAATTAATTTAGTTATGTCAGCTATGCTGCCATAAGATGATAATCCAAGCTGCATGAATGTCAGACATACTTTTACCTTCTTTGGCTAGATTGAAACTGTGTCAGAAACACTGGAGGTAGCCAGATTTCATTTTAGGTGTGAAGATGAAAATGGAGTTTTCAGACTTCATGAATTACAAAATACGTGTCAACATATATTACCTCCCCTGTTTCAACTGGTCTAGGATTTTTTCCTGTAAGACCTGCTAAATCCCAGAGTGAAACATTTCAAGCCCACTTGAACTCTGGTTGGATTTAGGAACTAAATAATTAAGTTTACTTAAAAAATACCCCAACAATCAAACACCCCCACCATCACCTTCCCCACCCCACTGCCTTCTCTGTACAGGGGTCTAGCATGCTTTATTATCATGACTCAGCAGAGGAACTGGTCACTTTGTGTGTTTCTAGGATCAGCCAGCATCTTGCAAAACATTCCTCTGAAGACACACAGTCTCCACTGCAAAGCTATCTCTCTTAGGGTGCCTATTTCCTTTATGAATTTCCACTGTGACAGTAAATCTTTTCAGGAGAGATATGAGGATAACAGAGCCTAAATGCTTACAGAGAAAATACAAACATTCTTGTGCAAAAATGACTCACTCAGTGAGAGATAAAATGGCTGGAATTTTCCTAAGGAAATGTCTTATTCACTTATATTTTCTGTCTGTATCTCTGTCAGAAAAATCTGCCATTCCCTCTCCTTCCTCAAAAAATTCCATCCCTGTCAAAATACTGCAGACAGAGAAAGGTCTCAGAAATGTAAAATACCTCCCGGTTTTGTCAAAGTATATGCCTGGATAGGGAAAAAAAAATCTTTTATCAATCCCACTGATAAAAATGACTTTCAGCATGAGCCATCAGTATATTCATTTATGAAAGAATTATTATGAAGGTTCAAACTACAACATACATACTCATTGTACTGCTAGCATTGTGCACAGATTGCCATCCTGAAGTGAGTATAGTAAGTGTCTAGGCGAAAATGTTGACAGAAACCAACATAAAAGCAGAATGAAATAATTTTGATTCTGGAATCAACTGCCCAAATTTATGTAGCATTGCACATAGATCTGGAAACACTGGTACCATTCAGTAATATTAAACCTGGAAATAATGAAGCTAAAATAACATCTCTCCCTATTTTAGTGCTAAGAGAAGATATTAAAGTCTATTGCGTAAGTTTGAGACATCAGGGACTGAAAGAGTGGTGCGAATAAAACTTTAGAAGTAGTGCTGTCTCTAAGAATTCTATCAGTTTAGTCTACTTTAAGCATGGCAACTGATAGCTCAGCTTGAAAGGTAACTGATTTGGAAATGTGCCATTGTCATGTCATTTCCAAGAGATCTTGATCACTGTGGAGGCATGTGATTAAAATTCTTATTCACTATTAAAAAATGTTCTTAATCAGTCTTCTCATACAACCTATATGTTGATATCTCAATTACAGGATTTACTTGGCTGGTAGCATCACTTCAGTTTTTGCAATGGCCTCAGTGATGATCAAATTTCTCAGGAATTATAGTCCACAATTCATCAGAACTTGTAAAACTTTTACATTTATCATAGAGCAAATAATCTGGTAAGCAGCCAAGTCTTCATTTTCCATCAAAGAATACTAAAAAGGATGTAATTCCTGGAATCTGATGCAAAAGTGTTTTCTGTGAACTGTTCTGTATCCATGCAGAGTTCAGAAGCCTGCATCAGAGAAGTTATTTAATGAGTAAAATATTGTTGTTTCTCCCCCTCCCTCCACTAGAATTCCATATATCAAGTTTTCCAAGACACACATGCTCTTTTTAATTATTTGAAATATTTTCCTAATGATTAAATTCTGCTTAGCTGCAATAGGCTTTTCTGGACCTTTTAGAAGCCAATATAATGTATGCAACTGATGGTAGGCTATAAACATTCATTTTAGGCCACTAAAAACAATGCTCAGAAAACTGAGTTGTCCATATCAGCTTTACTTAACAACTTGTATGATAATCTTTCCTAAAATTATATTATGACTCAGTAAAGCCCTTTGGCAGTGCAGTAGTGCTGTCAAGCTCTCCATGCTGTCCAGCTACTTGAACTTGCAATGTTTAAATTATTCAGTTGCATTTTTGCAGTACTTCTTGAGTCATGTAGAGCATTTTTTGCCTTGAACTTCTGTAGGCTGCTTGACATTTAGAAGGCACTTCTTGAAGATCTGAGAAGTGAAAATCAGTTACTCTATAAAAATGTGAAAGTCGTACTTTCATGTTAGTAGTGATTTCTGTTTCCCGTGCTTTTTCAGGGTTCAATAACTTCCACCTTCACAATATGGATTATTTTTTTAGTGTGCAGCAGGAGGCTACTGTCTGGCGCTTTACCTCTCACAAGTTTCAGGAGATAACAGGAGATACACATGCAGGGAACTGGATAAAGACCAGCTTAGCCAAAGACAAGTAATGCTGTGGACAAGGTGCCATATTCAGTGCAACTTCTGGGGTGATGCTATCAGTCAGACTCACTTTCTCAATGACAACTGAGACAATTTTTTCAATGAGCAATTTTTTATTAACATGTGAAGTTATCAGCAATGCTGCATGTGGAAAGTGGTATATGCTGCTGTCCCAGGGAGTATCTTTAAGTGCTTTGTGGTAGCTCAGCCACAGTAGGTACTGAGAAGTTGGGCAGTGCTGCAAAATTAGGCATCTACACAGCAAACACAGGCTGGCAGAGGTACTGTCTTTCTAAGTTGTCATCCCACAGCTGCTGACAGGAAACACTAATTTGTATGTTGTGAGGAAGTTTCTTTTCTACTTACCCACCACCTTATTTAATAAGTTGAAACATTTAATATAAAATCACCTTATTAACTGCATAGTTTCCAATTGTTCTAAGTGTTGTGAAGAAGAGACAGTTATGACATAGAGGAGAAGGAGATCTCAGCATGGAGATTGTTGAGCTGTGCGTCACCTTCCATTACTCCCAAAACAGTTTGTATCCTGTATATATTGGTTCCTGCAGAGATTAGGAGAACCTTTGAGGATTTCAACAGACATGGATGATACAAGAATTACATGTTAATTCTATAGCCTGAGCAACCAAACTTGCCCAGGCTCCTGGCTATTATTCAGAGTTCACATCTCTATGCATACTGTGTTGCCTACACCAACTCTTTCTTTCAGTCATTCTTTCATATATGCCAAGCATCCTGTACATCAATGACACCCTGGTTTCCACCTTTGGCAGGAGTAAGGCATTCTGTTATCTTAGGTGTCCCTCTTTTTTTCCTGCATAGCCAAGTTGCTAGTTCTTCTGATGTCTTGACTCTGGATCTCTGCTTTTAAACTTACTTGTAAAATTATTCCTGTTTTTCATTAAGTTTTCCTGCTCTGTTTTCTGGGTTCTTGTCTTTTGCTCACATTTCCAAGTTCACTTTTTCATTACTTCCTCTTCACCTCACATCTGCTGTTGCTCTTGTGCCTGCTGTTTCTGTCTTCCTTCATTGGAGCTCTTTGCTTCTTCCCACAGGCAGCTCTGGAAAGGTCTTTCTTTTTTTTTTTAAGAGGCTTCTCAGCCATTATCTGCTAGTACATAAGATTAATTTTGCTGCCTTTGAGGTACACAGGCAGTAGAAGGGAGCAGTGATAGAATCAAACACTGGGGAGCCCAACTGTTCCCTAAGCAAGGTTTTTCTTGTGCTTAAAATTGCATGAAAATCAAAGCATTTGTGTCTATGTCCTGGAACATTTTGACACTTATCTGCTGAAGCACTTCCAGGTTGTCATCCTATAAAAAGAGTGACTGGGCCTGGTGCTGGATTTTGTTTTGCCATGCCATTCAGAAGCTAATACCATGATACAAAGGGAGGGAAAAAAAGTTTTAAAGTGCTGTGGAAGTTTTCTGGAAGTTTTAGGAAACTTGTACGTTGTCTTATATAACCATTTTCTTCCCATACTTATATTGGGTAGCATTCAAGTTCATATTTCTCAAACTCCAAACCAGAATGGCTCATAGTCACTTACTGATATTTCAAAGTTCTTTCTTTGTTTAAATTCAGTACTTTCTACATCCAAAGGAAAGAATCATGCATATTATCCTGGACTTGTTTTGTTTGCAATATTACTACTGCAGGATTTTGGAACATCTTGGCATTGTGGTGTATTTTTACCAAATTTCCGAGAACACCATGAATAAAAAGCTCTGAATAGATAATCTCATCTTCTACTTCATTATGCTAATGTGTAAATCCAACTGACTACCTTGAATCTCAAAGAAAGATGGAGTAGATTTTGCTTTAATGAATACTGTTAGATAATGTGAAGTCTAGTGGTAATGTTGGATTTATTTTGAAACAAGTCTGATTTTCATTTCAATCTTTTACATTTTGCCTGCTCTTGGCTTTATAGCTTTTAGCTAAAATCTATTTTCTGCATGCTCTTTTCTGACAGTTTTGATTAAGATGCAGAGAAAATTCAGAAGAAAGCTACAGCAAAAATACAAATAACTGAACATAATACAGAAAGGTATACTGGGATCCATCGGGATGCCTTTACTGATAAGCTTAATATATATATAGATAATAAAACCAATTGCACTTATTTTTCCTCTACTAAAATATCTGTATGTATAAGCTTTCACTCAGTTAGCTAATTTTTCTTAATTTAGTTTTTAACAGCAAAGTAACATAGAACTGAAAATCAAAGGAGTTCAAGAGCTGTAGAAAAAAGAATTAACAGCTCTATTTCTTTAATACTTTTCTTTACCCTTGGGGGAAAAAAAATAAAAAGAAGAAAGAAAAGCTAAATATGTCCTTTCCTCTTTTTTAACCTATTTTGAATTTGTGCCAATGTTGGTATGGAACTCGGGTGCCAGCTCAGACTGTAGACCTCATTACTAATCTGCCAAGTGTAATTTGGTACAATCCTGAGCTAGGTCCATGTGTAGATTAGGAAAGTGAAGCTGGCAGAAATTTAGGTCAAGAGATGGCAAAAAGCATGTGTAATTGTCTCCAGCACTCATAATTAATTCTCAGAATAACACTGAGGAGAAAGTTGCAGCAACAAGGGCAGGCAGGCCCTCACAGGCTGAACAAAGTGTCAAAATGTCTGCAAGTTTTGGGAGGTGAAGGTCATAGGAGCAATATCGGGCCACTCCAAGTCTATGTCATAAACTGTCCATAAAGAGCTCTTGTGCGGGGCAAACCTTATGTTTTCTCTGCCTATGTTTGTTTTTCACCAGCACCCCATCAATTCACAGTGCAGGGTTAATAAAAATCCACACAAGTCTCAAGGTGTTTCCTTTAAACTTCTTTGGAGGTTGTGTAGGTGGACAATAATACACAGCTAGCTGACTGGATGCTCAGACCCCTAGTGGTCTGTGCTCTTTATTGAGGTACATTTTAACCTATATTGCATGCATCTGGCATGATAAAACTATAGAGCTGAGGTTTTTAACAATGTTTATCTGAACAAAAATTTTGTGTGCAACATAAATCCCTGAAATCTGTCACAAGAGGAAGACCTGAATCATCTTGGCCACACTGCCAGCATATCTAATCCATTTTATCACTGCTCGACAAAGACTAACTCCCAAGTCTGGTTAAAGAGAAGATGAAGTTCTTCTGTCTGATCTTCCTGGCCCTCAATTAATTTTTATTCAACTTTTTAAAAGGATATCTACGACCTTTACTCTCATTTTGTCTTCTTAAACATCTTCTGGATGTCTTCAGATTCCATGACATCTTGCAACATTGTGTTTGGATTGAAAATTCATATTATTAGCAAGGTTGAAAGAAGCAAAGACTAATACCTTGGAATAACAGCAGCAATTCATCAAGTTTAATTGTCATCAGGTCTGCTTAAAAGATAACTGGCTTACCTACATTGCATTACACAGTAAAGGACTATTATATGGAAAATACCAGAAATATACAATTATTTTAGCAGGTGCACACTGATTTGTGGCTGAGCTAATTTCTAACCTCATGAGCTAAGTTCCTATGTTTTGCCTGGGTTTTTCTATGGCATTCTGAAGAAAGATCAAGGTTTTTCATAGCTTTTATGCCATTATAATAGTGAAAATCACGAGTAAAAGTAAAATCTAACAATTATAAAAAATATTCTTTTACAAGTCAGCTAATTTTAATGACGATTTTTTTGGGACTGTCAGAAAATGTTGCACATAAATGGCAAAAAGCCAGATTGATGCTCTTCACATATGTTGTGGTTTTTGAATTTCACTCATTAAGATGCATATAAAACAACTGAAAATTATATGATTAGTTGTCTATCAGCTGCAGAGGGCTCTGTGATGTTTTATCTCCAATTCTAGTCATTTGAAAGGTCAAATGATTATTTTTTTTTTTTTAAAGATGGCTAAAGCAGAGTGTCAGGAAGTGAGATAAAGAAAATCCTTTTATGTTTGAAAATATAGCCTTATCTTAAAGTTCACTTTTCATTTAAAAATAAAGGCCAGCTCTGAAAAGAGCAAAAATATTTTATTATGTAAAGGAAACAAATACAATTGGTGCATTTTGGTGGGTTTTTTTGGTAGAACATAAGTCTGTTGTTTTGTAAAATTGTCAGTTTGTTACCTATCATAACAACTATGGTTTTATATATATATATATATTATTTTTTTTCATGAATGGCCTTACCTTTGTGGCAAAATGTAATTAATGAAAGAAAACTAGACCTAAAGTTCTAGAACAGACTTTGCTATAGCCAAGCCATTTCATCACTAGATTCAGAAATTATCCTGGGAAAAAGGAAGTTTTAATAAATCAGCACTAATAAGACCATGACTAAGAATATTGTCTAGACCTCTTTATGAATAAGAGTATCTGTTTCTCAGAATTGATGATAACACATTTATTCTACAGGAAAATATAATCCTTTTTCAGTCTTCTCAACAACACTATTAGGCCCTGACCTTAAAAAATTGACAGTATGCCACCAATCTAAGCATTACCATTCAGTACCGATGCTTCTGGGAAGCACAGGGAAAAAATGAGGTAACATTAACAGTATGGGTAGTGAAATATCTGAATCATATACAGGTTATTGAACGTGCTCCCAAACCTCACATCCTGATTAATCAGGAATTACCACAGCTGCACATAGTGTTGGCAGCAAAACATAAAACTGTTTGATACCTTCCTGGTTTGGAACATGTTATAAATTTGAAATGCAGACCTGGCCAACTGAAAGGTTTTCTACATGTTTTACAAATTGCTGAACATAGGTTTATTATAACTGAACCATTTTAAAGCAATTTAGTTAATTCAGTAAGCAAATCTTATAAAATAATTTTCTGGACAACAAAGATGTCTTCAGAATATTGACTGGCTATAGAGTTGCTCTTAGGTGTTTCTGTGTATTAGTTGCTGCAATATTCCCTCCACATCCTTATGCTCTTTCTTGCACAGAGCTTTTGCAAGAAAGGAAGTAAAAAGTCTTTGCAGAGTGATCAGAATTGCAGAAGATATTTCTGTTAACCTTCTGCATGAGGCGTTAATTGTAGCCTTCTCTGGAATTCTTGTGGAGTTCTATCTAGGCTGCTTAACAGAAATCTAACTTTAAGATAAAGACATATATGAATTAATGTAAGCCATTTACCATACAACTAGAACTTATAAAAGCATCTTGCTAACTGAAGATTGACCAATGTGACTGCATCTCTAAAGTATTAGTGTCAGTGATTAGCTCATCATGACCTCAGGACCACACACTACATTAGCTGCTTTTGGACATGTATTCTCATCTGAAAGTAAGTGGTTCTTGGAATTTAGCTGTCTTGGAATTTAGCCCTTCAACTTTTTCTGATTTAGCCGTATACATATTTTATTTTTCTTTCAGTATTAATATGCTGATAAAGAACTCTATAATGCAGTATATCAGTCAGATGAAAAGTACCTACAGAATTCTTGGTTATCTATAGACAGATAATATGGGAAACAGAGGTTAATGACAGGTAGCAGCTTTGAGATCTTTAAGAAACTGAGTAACAAAATAGAAATTGCAGTACAATGTCTATCTAGGACCTACTGAAATGTTATGAATGTAGTCATGTAGAACTGTGCATTTCCTACTAGTGCATTTATATTTTCACATTCAGTAGAAATCATTGTATTTTTATTCATTCCAGTCAAGCTTATTATGGTTCCAGATGAATTCCTTCTGCTCTGGAAATATTTGCCAGCATATCACAATAAGCAATTCTAGCAATTAAAATATTTTTGTGTGAAATTCTCATATGCTTTTGAGAAATGTCTCATCTTGCAGACAAAATTTTCTTTATTTACAGGAAAACAATCACAGAAATAATGCTGAACTTATTTCAGAAGTTCTTGAATGATTAACTATGGAGCAATAGTATCAGATGTTACCAACACAGAATCATAAATAACTAATAATTGGGCAGAATTATTTTGAGTCATTCCTTGACTTGAAAAGAATTTTCTATTAACCTTGGCAGCAAATTCCATCACCTCTTTTTGTTTCCTCTGGGGGGACATTTCTAGATGAAGAAATAAGTCATACCTATCTAATGAATTATACATTACAAATGAGTCCCTCAATTCCAGTCATCAGGTCAACCCTTTATTATTGCCTGAGAAAAATCACATACAATCTTTCAAGTACTCTAAAATGTGTCATGAAACAGGAAGCATTATACCTGTTTTGTTGTGAAAAAGTAAAAGGAAATATTTTTGCAACAAACAACATCCGGCCTTTCAAATTGCTTAAGTGAAAGTTATGGTCTATCAAAAAATTAGCTGCTTCTCTGTTTACGTTAGTTTTTTTTACAGCAGAAAAGTAAGGCATTTTATTAAAGTCCCCCAAATGAAAAAAATTAACACTCTCTCATACAAATAAAAAGTGACTTTTGAACCACTGGTATCAGTAACAATGTCCTATTTCTCCTAGTGAAATATATGGCAAGTTAAAGCTTTATTTCTATACAGAATTTTTGGTTTTGCATTCGACATACTTTGTAAGATTCATAGCTGAAAGCTTCCTTTTTGTTCAAAATATTTTAAATTCAATGCAGTGTGGTCCACAAAGTTTTAAACTAAGGACTAGGCAAATGATTCGACTAAAAGAAAACTAACCTGAAGTTTTATGCAAGACTGAAACAAAACTCTGTAGCTTGCAAAAATGTGATTTAAAATGCTCTGCTAATATTATATGTTATTGTAAGGAGGAAGGAAATACTTTTTTTTGTCTTACTGCAAGGCTTGCAAGAGAGTCTACTCTGCAAGGCCTACACCCTTATTTTGGGGCAGCTGAATTGGTTCAGATAAGCATCCAGACTTTTAGATGTTTATTTAATTGAACCTCTAAACCTTTTGAGGTTTGTCCATCTCTAATTTACAAATCCTCTCTAGGGGAAAGTTATCCAGCTGTAAGCTCTACAAAAGCACACCTGGCAAAACAACATCTGCCTGACAATGACTTAGTGAGCCTTAGTAAAGGCTGACATATGTGCATGTACAATTGGACCTTATAGCAGCAAAGCAGTTTACATATTAGTGTACACTGGGGAGTCCTGACTCCTGACAGAAAAATATGGTGGCTTTTACACTTTAAATTACAGTGAAGCTGTATCCACAGATGGTGTAGGTACAACATGTGCTCTTATACAGCTGGCAGGTAAAGGAAGTCACTTCCATGACTGCCTGCTCCTGATTTCTAGGATTTGCTTAGATGCAGTTGTGGCAGTTCAACATCAGTATTTTTGATGGAACTTGGTTCCAGAAGCTGATACAGTGCTGACTGGAATCCTATAAGCTCCAGTAACAAAGCAGAGGCTTTTGTTGACACTTCCTGATGATGAAATATCATTCACTGCTCTCTATTGTGGCATCTTTTTCATAAGGTATGGGGCACAATTTGTTCTGGTTCAGTCAGGAGAGACAGACACTGAGTAAATTAACAGAGCTATTTTGAGATTAATCAGCTGGAAAGCTTCAGAGCCATTACAATGTGCCAAATGGCCATGCTTTGAAGATAGGACAAAGTAAATCATACATGTTCAGGTTCTTGAAAACTAACAAAGGAGCTTTAATTCTCAAGTAAAAAGGCTGATACATAGCCTGTTTTCTCACACTGACCTTTGTTATAAGATTATAACAAAAATTACAGCAAATATTCATACTTGGCCAAATTCTGAGCACAGGATGTGGACCAGCTGACCACCAGTATCTGACTGAGGGTGGGATAGAAGGAAATCTACATCCATGAGACAAAGCAACAGTGCTGCACTGCCTGCTTCAGAGCTTCAGGAGCCCTCTAAGGCAATCTTTCTTCTTTTGTTTACCAAACAATGCATTCACCTGGATATCCAGCCTCACTCTTAGTCCTTCTCTTTCTCAGCCTGCCTGAGAGCTTTGTGCTTGTGAGATGAAGGGAGAGCTGTGCATCACAGAACTTTGCTTATTCTTAGAGGACTGGTACTGCTTTCAGAAAGGCAGGCCTGAACTTTTATTAAAGTAGTCTCAGAGTACCGCCAGCGATAAAAGCTGTTTGTGAGAGTTACTGAAACCCTCTGCTTACTTCTATTAGACCTAATCTAAGCCCAGAATGTTCTCACCCATTTTCAAAGCAATTTTCCCTGCTCTTATTTTGGGATTTGCAGGTTATGGGAGTGTTCCTTCATTTCCAGGTAGTGAGGGGTGGTTATGTCATAGCACAGAATTAACAGCGAATTAGAAGTTTTGTGATGGTTGCAAAGCAAATTTCTATAGCCTAGTGATAAGGAAAAGTGAGTCAGAAATGTAAGTTTGCAGAGTTTGCAGCAGGAGGGACAGCAGGTCCTGCTGGCAGGACATAATCAAAATCATTCCCATTTCCAAGCTGGTCTTTTTTATGTTGTTTTTAACCTCTTTAACTCAGGTCATGAAACTGCTCATGTCTGAAGCCTGCACTGCGCAGTATGTAAAATCTGAGCTGCCTCTTCCAAACCATTTCCTGTGAAAGCTTGTGTTGTGGCACTTCACTGCCTTTCAGCTCACTTCTATATTCCAGACTGCTCCAAAAGCTTAGATCTGTTGGTGGGGCATATGACAAGGTGAGACTCAAATTAGGCTGTTGGACAGCAATATCAAAAAGAATGAGGATCATCAGGAGGTATAGCTGTCTTAGAAAAGGCACTGCTCCTAATGCTGTGCATTACACTCACTATCCTTTTTCTGTATTCACTGCTGCAGGCTTTTTAGATGCTGAAAATACTTAAATCAGTTTTCTTTCTCCTGGAAGCTGATATAAAGATTGAATAGACGCAGACTAGACCACATCTGGAATCAAATAGCCTCTTGGGATCTGACCTTAAAGACCAAGGGCAAATCTTTTAATGAGAACTTAGGCAGTATCTTATAGTGATGCAACTGACTTGTTGGGAGGTTTGTATAACAGCAACCAAACTGCATTTCCACGAGCTTATGGCATTCACACACTTCAAAAGTGTACCTTTTGTTTCATTTAACTATATTTCATTTAAATTTTTCCCTGCTAACAAATGTTATGTGTCCTTTTCTTTTTTCTTTAACTAGTAAAATTGTTTTTCTTTTTTCAGTAATAGAGCAAAAGTTCTGTAAATCATTAATTTTTTATAGATATTGGAAATTACTCAATAGCTTCAGATTAATATCCTAGCGTGAAAGACTGAGAGTTAATTTGACACAAGCATAAAGGAAGAACCTAGCCAAAAGTACAGCTTCTCTGTTTCAGCAGAAAACTACAAAGCTGACTGAAAAGCCAGGTGAAATATTGGTCCATTCTGTCATGAACAATGAAGACTTAAATGACTCAACACAGCTTCTGAGGAAGGCTGATAATTATTAAATCATCAGATTAAGTCAAAGAACTGAAAGGATACCAGTAAAAGTCAGGGGGAAAAGTAAAGCTAATTAACAGATTGTTCACGTAATTCACAGGATTTATTCTGATTTTGTTCAGCCCAAGGAAAGAAAAGTAGAGGATGGGAACTTCAGGTATGGACTAGAAACCTGAGGTTTTCTATCTACAGGATAGCTTACGCTAGCCAAAAAGCATCCAGAACTTGGACAGAACGGTTACTGAACATACCACAGCAGGTTACTTGGAGACCTAAATAACAGGCAGTTGTCAATCAAGGAATACCTCACCACTTTGGGCATATAGGTAATTATAGGAAGGACAGCATGGTTACAGATACAGATGGGAAGAGTTAGCAGTTCACCTTTCATGCTTATCATTGTACAGGATCCTTAGCTGAACAAGACTTAAAGAAGTGTCTTCTAACACTGATAGTACTGATACTGTTGGGACTACGAATGTCAGGTCTCACAAGTTACTGAAGGCAGGTATTAACACATGGTCTGCAATATTGCTGGCTTTGGTGGTCTCAGTACTTCTTTGTCAAATGGGATCAAAAGAATTTGAAAAGAACTGAGAAGCTGCTGGCTTTTTTCCAAATTTGGAAGAAGACAGATGACTGTATGGTGTGATTATTCATGAGACTGGAGAATGAGAAATCTGAAGAGACTGGACAGGACTATGCCAATTAAGCATATAAGAATGTATTCATTATGCTCAATTATGTATTTAAATTCAAGTATCAAACATCACTACAGCATTTTAAAGAACTGGTACCAGGAAATCAAGCTTCAAGAATGTTTTAATTAAAATTATTTTAAACTGTACTTACAAATTTTGTATTTTAAAATGTCTCCCGTGTTTTGACTGCAGGACGTTTTTCAGACATTTCTGAAATGTCTGTAATCTTGAGGTCTAATCCTGTATTTAACTTCTTCGCTAACTGTAAACCAACAGAAAACCAGATTCTGTTTCAGCAGTTAAGGTGAGGTGCAGGAAAAAAAGGGCTGTAATAACTCTGCAAAACATTGCCTCATCACCCCTCCAACATTTCAGTCATACCACAGATATTTCTGGAGGCTATCATAGCATCTGTGGAACCATATTGCAGCTGTTCTCAGATTTTCCCGTTTCTGGAAGCCTGCCCCTCCCCCAGGTCCAACCACAAATGTTCGCACAACAGAAATTCAGTCTTCCTCCAAGAGATCAGTCCCAGACTAACCAGAGATTACACCACAATGCCTCCGATATTTTTTCACTCCCATCTAAGGACCTTTTAAATTACAAAGTCATTAAAAATTAATTAGCTCCAAGTAAGACACCAACGCTCTTGTGAACTAACCCTATCAGAGCTGTGTGCTAAGTCATTTCCAAAAGTTGGTAAGGTCTTCAGCACAAGTATGCCTGAGCTGCAAATCAAAAGAATGCCAAAACATGCAACAAAACACATTTTAATTAGGCACAAAAAACCCACAAAGAATTGAATGGACATATTTCCTGTCTAAAATTTAGGCAACTTGCTTGATGACAGTCAGCAGTCCAGTCACTTTCAGATGTCACCAGCCATGACCTGCTGCTTCATTACTTAAGATTTGAAGTTCCATCTGCCATTCCTGTGCTCTTTTTTGGTTTAAGAAAACCTTCCTACTGTGGTGTCTAAATACTTGGGAAAGCATTCTCAAGACATACAAAACGTATTCAGGATACATCAGATTTTGTTTAAAAGAAAAAAAAGGAATATGCTTTCAGAGTCCTGTTGAGACTTTGCATGTCTGCATATATCTGACTCCTCATGTCTGTTAACTTCTACTATACAGCGCAACACTGGATTCTTATTTGCAATAACTGTTAGTAATCTTATATCCTACTTCATTTTTACAACATGGCACACTAAGCTTACCTTTGTGTGTCTCATGGGAGCACATACTATATTGTTTAAATATGTACCTGTTGTATGCTTGTGTGTGCAGCTACAAATTAAAAAAAACCTTCTTAAATGGCAAACTGAAACTAACAGATGCAAAATAGTGAAAATATAATGCCAGATCCTGGAAATATTAATGTACACTGATTGCACACTAGAGAAGTTTAGCCTATGCATCTTATTTCTGGACCATATCTTTCAAGATAATTTCTAAACTTTCTTGCGTTCTAAACATTTCTTATGGTGCAAGGTGTTTTGATTCTTGTTCATGTTTTTTTCATCCTGTTTGAAAAAATGACTATTTTCCATTTACAACTAAAATCTTTCAAAATATGTTATCTTGATCTTTAAATGCTACTGGGATTAAATATAGAATCATAGAATCATTGAACAGTTAGGGTTGGAAAGGACCTGAAGATAGTTTAGTTCCAACCCCCCTGCCATGGGCAGGGACACCTCACACTAAACCATATCACCCAAGGCTATGTCCAACCTGGCCT
>JANRGW010039239.1:0-81821 GCA_024733675.1 Psilopsiagon aymara
GGAGCATTTACCACTTCTTTGGGCAACCCATTCCAGTGCCTCACCACCCTCACAGTAAAGAACTTCTTCCTTATATCGAACCTAAACTTCCTCTGTTTAGGTTTAAAACCATTACCCCTTGTCCTATCTCTAGGGTTCGAGTCCCTCTCCAGTGTCCTTGTAGGCCCCCTTCAGATATTGGAAGGCTGCTATGAGGTCTCCGCTCAGCCTTCTCTTCTCCAGGCTGAACAGATCCAACTTTCTCAGCCTGTCTTCCTGTGGGAGGTGCTCCAGTCCCCTTGTCATCCTCGTGGCCCAGGGTAGCCAGTTCTCCCATTAGCTTTTGGAGAGGTCCCACCTTATCCTTAGTCTTGTTTGCAACATACCTATAGAAGTCCTTCCTGTTACCTTTCACATCCCTGGCCAGATTCAATTCTAACTGGACCTTAACTTTCCTGACCTGATCCCTGGCTTCCCAGATAATGTCCCTGTATTCTTCCTAGGCTGCCTGTGCTTGCTTCCACCTTCTGTAATCTTCCTTTTTCCTTCTAAGTTTTCTCAGCATCTCCTTATCCATCTGTGCAGGCCTCCTGGCCTTCCTGACACATTTCCTTCTTGTCAGGATGCAGTGCTCCAGAGCTTGTAGCAGTGATCCTTAAATATCAAGAGCAGTCTTGGGCTCCTCTGCCCCTAGTGCTTTATCCCATGGAACCTTACTGAACAAGTTCCTGAGATGCCAAATTCTGCTCTCTTCAAGTCCAGGACAGTGAGCTTGCTGCATGCCCTAAAAGCTGTTTTGTTTCAGTCTCAACAGTTTGCTTCTAGAGCAGGTTGTATACCTTTCTTTCCTCAGAGTGAGATGTTGCATATTTTATTATGAAACAAAATAAGAGTAATTGGCAGGTGGTGTTGGGCAAGCTCATAGAAGCTAGAAAAGCAAATGTGAAATCAGACCAAACTGAAATGAAACAGGATTTCTTCCAGTTGCAGAGAACAGTAGCTTCTCTGATAGTCTGTTATTGCCTGGCTTATTAACATACAGAGCATATCTACCAGTATCCACATATTTAACACATATCTAGTCACCTTTGAAACTGAAAATAGACTTATTTTGTAGTCATTGCCAAAATGTATATTTAAGTTTATCTTACGTTCCACTAAGTTTGTGAATGACTTTCTTTGTGTTTTGCACATCTATACTAAAAGGAACTTGTGACATTTGGTAGTTCTGTCTCAAGTTTTGTATAACAGATTTTTTGTATTTTTAAATATATTTGGCCTATGAATCAGAACTAGACAGCATTCCAATGTCTGCAGTGTGCAATCGTGTGTAGTTTGAGTCTCTGTGCTTTCACAGGAAAAATAGTATTTCATGCTATATTGCTAATGCCCTACAGGTAGGGAAATAACTACACTGATTTGTTTCACCTTTAGTCTGACTTCCCTTATGTCCATTCTGTAGCTTCTGCCACCCCTTACCACCATAACAGAGATAGAGAGCCATCACGCAACTGTTTCTGTTGCCTCACCTGTAGGCAAGAATCTCCTGGAAATTTATGGGACAGAGATCTGTGAGATTAAAACTCCCCATATATTGCAAATCTGAGCCTTTTGGTATATTTGAACCTGCACAGTGATTCTTCAGAAAATATTTGCCATCTCTGCTGGTCTTGGAGTAATGCCTGCATGGGTACTGATGGCTGGAGTGGACAACTGACCAGATTCTTCCCTTGGTAGTGTTAATCATATGTCATCAAAACTGTCTGAGACTGTTTTGTAACAAGCCACTGCACTTTAATACATTTATTTTATTTCTCTGCATAAAAAAATTGATTTTTGAAATCAAAGCTTACAGCCTATTCCCCCATGATATAAATGAATCACTTTGGTATTCCTTTTTAGATGGATCCAGCAGTTGTGATAATGACATTTTGAAAGTGGCTGCTGCCTAATGCTATGTAATTATTTTTAATAATGATTGATCCATAAAATAAAATTCATACCATTCTTGATACACATTCTAACTAGAAGCAGTGATGGGGTGTGTGCAGAGCATGTATATCAAGAAGTGTCTGAGCCCTTGTTTCATGAGTAATATCAAGCCCCTGGCTGGTGCAAAAGTAGGTATTCCCCTTTGGCTGCCCTGGAATTTCAGTTGCTATTAGCTGCAGAGAGTTCAGTCTATGATCCAAGCAAGAGTTAGACTCCAAGGCATGCTACAGAAAATTAGAACAGTAGTATGTGTGGATACTTTACTGTCTAGCCTAGACAGTGGATGAAAGGAAGTCACAAGTAACAGTGTTAGTATTGGTAATCCCCAGCTTATACCAGGGATGTTCTCTGTGATAAAATAAAATGCAGTTCTGGATAGTTTTTCACTTGTAGGATCTTAGGCCAGTGTAACACAGTACAAAATGACTAAATTATAGCACATTTTATAAGTGAAAGGAAAGATACGCAAACTTTTTAATTATAAATTGTCTTCATAAAGTGAGTTCTGTACCCACTTAGTCAAATACATTTGGTGCAAGTACTTGTGTACAGGATATGGCCAAAGGTAGTTCTTATTAAAGACAGTATAAGGAGGTTAGGATGAGTCAGAAGAGGGAACAGGCTTTTTTTCAGTCTTGACTGAGCATAATTCAAATGTAATAAGTACCTAAGTAAGCAGTATCTTTATTTTTTTTTTGGTGCTATGGGGTAGAGAAAGAGAACATTCCTTTCAGCACTTACATATACTTACATCATATACTTATGATGTAAGTATATAATGAGATACTTACATCATCTGCTATGACATGGGATCTATGCAGGCATTTTATTAAGCAGCATCACTTGGCCACTGGGGCAGTAAACTAGGCTGATTCCTGCCTATTACTGTAATATTATTTAATTTGTGTCTTTTCACAAAGTCCAAGAATAGCTTTAGTCTCTTGTTGCTCTCTGATAGAAGCTCTATTCTCCTAGAATCCAAAGATCTGCTGAACACAGGCATTGGTACTATTTTTAATATATGCATCTGCCGGCTTACACCTTTTTAAAATGCATTGTGCATTAATTTGATATCTATAGGTCTTAACAACAGTCATATTTTAAAAGCAACCCATTCTACTTATGAGTAATAAAGCATGCTTTCAAGAGCTGTAGGTGCATCGAGTTACAAAGACTTTCTTGGATTATGACTTTCTCTTGCATTAGCACGTAAAGTGCTTTCGGAAGGCTGCCAGTCAAAAGGGATCAATTGAGCTGTGACCTGCTGAGCATGAATGGGACCCAGCCCTCTGTCTATAGGCAGGTACTGGTATCTGAAAGACCAAAGCATTTGACGGACATTACCAGCAGAAGAAAAAAGGCGGGTGTTTTCTTCTTTTGCTGTTAGAGGTACAGCAAAAGGAAACTAATACAGTGATAGAAAGTGTTCAGTTTCCAGTATTACTGCCTTTTCTCCTCTGCATGCTTCTGGAGCCTTCCTTAATGAGGGATCATAGTCACAGAGATCATTGCTGGGACAGTGCTGACCAACAGAGTTTATACATGTAAAAACAGTGCCTACAACTGTAATTGTTGGCTTTGTACGAACTGGAGAACCAGTCTGAGTGGAGAAGCTCAGGATCTAAAGTCAACAAGTGTAAATTTGGTAGAAGGAAATGCAGAAGATGATAATAAGGCAAAAATAAAGCACAAAATGGCTCATGCTTCGCAAGCTAGAAAAGTTGTAGAAAAGGTGTTGAAGCTTATACTGGATCACAGACTGAAAAAAAAGGCAGTCAGTGAGATACTGTTATGAAGAAAATCGATCTCCCTCTGGGATGTATTAGTAAGAGTGTCACTGAACTGAGCAGTGTTTACTCTTTGGAGTGCTGGTGTGACATCATTTGGAGAGGTCAAAGCACCACACATTCCCAAAAAGAACAATGAGAATAGTCAGAGGTGTTTAACAAACATGTGAGAAATGAAAGAGGAAGGATTTTGTTGCTTTAGGAAGAGACCTAAGGTTGTTTGGGGAAAGGTAATGCTGATAACCTTTTGACACTGTAAAATTTAAAAGATTATTATAAGAAGGACAGTGATCAATTGTCCTCTCTGCTAATCAGCACACAGCAAGGTTGCTAAAGTTTCAGCAAGCACTACTTTGGCTAAATATTAGGAAAAATATCCATTTTTAAATGTGTTAATGTTCCAGAACAGGCTATCAAGGGATGTTACATCTTCTACCAAAATTTCTCAAAGTAGGCTGTATAAATGCCCCCCTTACTAACAGACAGCTGTACTGAAGGTCATCATGTCCTTTCCAAGCCCACAGTAGGAGCATCAGTGAGAACTGCAGGGTTGCCCCTGTGACAAAAGCTTCTTCAAACTGTGAAGCTGCATCAGTACATGGTGTTATCAGGTCATCATCTTGAGATGGGCCATTGCACTGTGTAGAAGTACCTTCATGTTATCAAGTTTTAACACCCTTGGAAGTTTTGAAGGTTTTTCAAACTACTGAGCCAGTTCCAGTGATAAGTGCAACCTAAAAAGAGCTGCTTGCATGACACCCGACTTCACTCTGAGACACAGTAATAGTCCCCTGTATCCTTTTTCACAGGATCAGGACATGGACTTGCGGGAGCAACCTGCGAAAATTGGGATTGCCACTGAATGTAACCATTGTTTTCCTAGTTTGCCTGCAGCCTGACTCCTTTTTGAAAGCCTGCATCTATTTTCCTACCTCCTGAAGTGAATAGAGTTGAGCTGAAGGACTTAATGCTGGCAGGCAGGAAGGCAAATAAGTCTGTGCCTGGGACTGTAACGGGGCAGCTTAATCAATATCAACTTTAGTAAATCAGTAACTCACTGCTGCTCTCAGCAAAAACAACTTCTTTCTCTAAAAGAGCACATTCTTGGAAAACCACACTCAAAAACCCACTTAAGAATTTTCCAGACAATTAATTTGCATCTCTGTGGCTTTTAGCCACCTCCCCCTGCAACTGGTTACAACTTGGGTTGCTCAAAAGGCTGCTCAACACCACTAGAAATCTGTGAATGGCTCTTTTTGAATTAATACACTCTTGTTTGTGTTTGGGTTGGTTTTTTTTGGGGTTTTTTTTTCTTTTTTTGAGGTGAGGACAGAAGAATGTGCAGCATTGTTTTGATGGGACATAATATCTATGATAATAATTTGTGTGTAATGACAAACAGGCTCTCAGATCTGTTATTATTCCTGTTTCTTTGGCAGGCATAAAAGCATGTGGCATGCTGTACAAGCAAGGAAGAGGTTCAGATAGATATTCTAAATGGTGTGTTGGATATGGCAGGAAGTCTTGGTTCTGCAGGGTGTGCAGGTTAAAGATGACTTTTAAAAAGTCCTTGTCCGTCCACACTTCTGCTGTCACCTGGGGATCCCAGGGTAAGTAAACTCTATAATCTTTGACTGACTCTTTAAAAGGTATCACTAGAAACTGAAACACACTATTTCATGCGGGAAAGGTTTCCTACATTTTGGATTTAGAGACTCTTGATTGCTGAAATGCTGGTTTCATACAGCTTTCTCTTCTAAAAATTGGTTTTCCCAAAATGATCCCAAACTCTCTGAAATAACCTGACAAATCCTAATTCCTGTAGAGCTTTTTTCTCGGTTTTGGTGTTATCATTGGTAAACATACCTCTAGGCTGGTATTAAGTGACAAACTTTTGATGCACTTCTAATAACTTTAGCACCTGCTTTTTTCACAGCAGAGTAAATCCTGCTGAAAAATATTTATAGTGATCATCATTTCAGATGTCTTCACAATAAGCCCACAGGACTTAAGAAACAGTGTTGATCTATAGTGATCATCATTTCAGATGCCTTTACAATAAGTTTAAAGGACTTGAGAAAAAGCGTTGATCTCTGTGGGCCTCCATAACTGCAGTGGGTCTGACTGCAGTAAGTCACAGCTCCCAATGGGGCTTTGATTATGTAGAGTCAAATGCAGAGAGAGCAAAGATAAGCCCAGGGGCTAAAAAGCACTGAATCCTGCCTTAAAATTAACAATCACAAAAGCTGTGTCTATTTAGAGCTTTGATTTGACTAAGTCTCTCAAAGCACAGATCAATCATAGGCATGGTAATGAAGCCAATCACCATAATGTCTAAGTGAGGATGGTTATCCCAGTCTCATTGTCCCCTGCATTAGTCTAGAGATATGGTGGGATCAAGCTCTCTTATTAGACTTTCAGGCATTCCTCCCTTTGTATCTACAAATGACAGACGAGGGACAGAAACAGATATGTCTTGCAGTCCACAACAGCATATCAATATCCCAATCTACATAGCACACAACAGGGGTCACCTTGCAGATGGATTAGTGTGCCAGCTCCCTGTTGCAGCTAGGTAATACAGTGAGTTACATAAAAGTTAATTAGTAAAGTAAAGACAGCAGAGAGCTAGAAAGGCTCTGATGATTTGTTTAAATACTATAATCCTCTGATGTTCTGCAGATTTACAGCAAGACTTGTGGCTGCCTCTTCTTTATGGCAGAATATAGGTGATGGGTTAGTGCTTGGTGAATTTGACCCTTTAGATGCATAGCTGAATAATCTATAAGGCATACTTATAAGACAGGGTAATGTTCACAGAGTCACGGAGTTACATGTTATTTGGTGTCCTTTTGATTTATCTCGTCAAGGTAACATTTAACAGGACTGTCCAACTGCTCCTGAGTTTAGCTAGCCAGGGCAAATCTCCAAAAGGAAAGACTTGAAACAGTTTGGGAGTACAAGCCTATTTCAAGGCTTTTAATTTCTTTATTTTACTTGCCTGAGTATTGTAATCCTATAGTTACTTTTATTTTTAACAAAATAAACTACATTTTCATAATAACCCTTTTATCTTTAGTAAGAAGCATGACCTTTAACTTATCTGTCATAAACAGTCCAGCCTGATATGACAAGCAGAGCAAATATTTACCCTCAAAGGTCTTGAGTCGTCGTGATGTGTACCATCTAGTCAAATGCTGCAACTCTGTAGAGCTGAGGAACAAGCTTTAATCTTATGCTGCAAGGACTGCTTTGTAGTTTGATGAGATGATGGCTGTATTTGTGGGCATCAGTTTCTTTTAACAGGAACCAGGACTTCATTGTCATGTGATTCCAAACATAGCAACATGATGACTGTCTGTATAGGATAAGAAAACAGATCTACACAACCTGGTGGAGACCAGATGAATGTGTAGATAAGAAGAAAGTAGAATCAGGTGGTTTATGGGCCTGGGAGAGGAGCAGAGCTTCTTCACAGAATCACAAAGCAGTTGAGGCTGAAAGTGTCTACTGGAGGTCATCTAGTCCAACCTCACTTCTCAGGCAGGGTCACCTGGACCGCATTACTCAGGATTGTGTTCAGATGGTTCTTGAATATCTCCAGGGAAGGAGACTCCACAACCTATCTGAGCAACCCATTCCAATGCTCAGTCACATTCACAGTAAAGTTCTTCCTCATGTTTAGGTAGAACTTCCTTTGTTTCAATTTGTGCCTGTTGCCTCTCATCTTATTGCCTGGCATTACCAAGAAAAGTCTGGCCTCATCCTCTGAGCACCCTTCCTTCAGATTAATCAAATCCTTCCTGAGCCTTTTCTAGGCTGAACTGGCCCAGCTCCCTCAGCCTTTCCTCATATGAGAGGTACTTCAGACCCTCTACTCTTTCTAGTAGCCCTTTTCTGAACTTGCTCTGAGTGCTCCGTGCCTCTTTTGTACTGGGGCATCCAGAACTGTGCACAGTACTCCAGGTGAGGCCTGATTAATTCTGAATAGAGGGAGGGTTGCCTCCCTCAAACTACTGGTGTTGATCTTCTTAATGTACCCCAGGATACCATTGGCCTTCCTGGCTGCAGGAACACATTGCTGGTTCATGGACATCTTGTTGTCCAACTTTCAGCAGAGCTAGTTTCCAGCAGGTCAGCCCCCAGCCTGTACTGGAACATGGGGCTATTCCTCCGCAGGCGCAGGACCCTGCACTTGCCTCTGTTGAATTTCAGAAGGTTCCTTTCTGTCCATCTTTTCAGCCTGCGTAGATCCTTCTGAATACAGCAAAGCACTGTGAGCTATCAGCCACTCAGCCAGTTTTGTATCACTGGCAAACTTGTTGAGGAGGCACTCTATACCTTCATCCAAGTCATTGATGAAATTGAACAAGACCGACTCCAGTATTGACCCTTGGGGGACACCACTCGTTAGAAGTTTCCAAGTACACTCTGTACCACTGACTACAACCTGCCATTAGTTTGGATACTAGGAAAAATTTCTTCACCAAGAGGATAATCAGGCTTTGGAACAGGCTGCCCAGAGAAGTGGTGGAATCACTGTCTCTGAAAGTGTTAAAAAACCATGTAGACGAGGCCTTTAGTGACTTGGTTTAATGGTGGACTTGGCAGTTCTGGGGTAACAGTTGGACTTGATGATCTTAAAGATCTTTTCCAACCTAGTTAGTTTTATGATTCTGTGATTCAACTAGTTCTCAATCCACGTCACCATCCACTCACCCAGCCTGCACTTCCTGAGCTTGTCTAGGAGAATGTCATTTCCACACAATATGGGCCATGACTCAAAGGAATTGAGTCATAGTAATAATGAATGCAGCTGTACGCGATCTCATTTCCTATGGATTAGCACTTCCATTGCGAAGATGTGACTACTATGACTGATGCTTTTAACAACAAGCAGTGTTCTCCACAGAAATTAAGCCCTCAGCTGAATTTCTGCATCTGGGCCTCTAATGCCCTCTGGCCATCTGAAAAGCTCCACAGAGGGACAGAGGACTTATAAAACATGAAGACGAAATGAGGTCCTTCCAGATTAGTGCTGAGTGTGGGTGACAACAAGGTGGCAGAAGGAAAGCCAGTATCTGCCCATGCTGTAGATGTCCTCTGGTAAAGCAGAAGAGTTAGTTCCCAGGAGAAGCATGTGGAGCTTTAAAAGTTTCACTCCCCTATAAGAGGGAAAAATCAGTGGTGGAGCTTTCAGGAAGGAGGAAACTCCAGGGGACCCAAACTTTGGAGTGGCAGGATGGGATAAAGGGATTTAAGCAATGACATTCCGCTAAAAAAAATGATGTTTCATTATGATTTCAGGATCTAGGCTTCATGGTTTGAGGCTGGCCACTTCACTCCTTTAGGCTTTCACCCCTCAGCTGCAACCTCCTCTTTTTAGGGATACACCACAGATGCATAAGTGGGTTTTTTTCTGAGACCTAAATGTCAATATAATGCATTGCTATGAGAAGCAAATGTTTACTTAAAAAGTGCACAGCTTGAAAGATCTGCAGACCCTTGGTATTTGAACTTTTCTCCTAGAATCGTGGTGCTAAAGCAGAGACCACTGTGGTTTCATGAAAGAGGAGGTATGCCATAATCCATAACATTTCTCTCCCGCAAATGTCTTCGTGGGAGGGTTGGAAATTGTAGAAGCATCCACTGGATGGCAATGTTTCACACACAATTTCAGTCTCAACAGTTTAATAAGACTTGGAGTGCAGGTGCTCATCTGATTAAAACTTTCATCCAAATCCTAGTCTAACACTTATTTCAATTCCATGTTTATATCGCTGACAAAAATTGAACTGACAGTTGTATTATGGAGAGGCTATTGGCTCTGCATAGCTAAGGTCATAACTTGTTTTCCATTATAAACTCAATCTTGGCCTCACCTGTGAAATTCTCAATAAAGACCATTCCTCTTTCACACATTAGGCCCACAATGGGTAGCAAAGATAGATGTTTTGTTTACATTTCAAATAAGCTAGGCAAAGTATTCATTTCTTTCAGGTCTATGGACGCCTGGGTATTAAAATGTCATAAGCTTTTTTTTTTTTGCCACACTTAGCAGTATCTCCTCTGTGAAACTTCCTATGAAATTCAAGACCCCAAGGACATTGTGACTGAAAGGTTCCCTGGGTAAAATGGGAAGTTATTCTAGCCAAATTCACCCTTCCTTGCTTATGTTTTGCTGCAGTGGAAATTCACCTAACATTTCTGAGCATTTTCAGAAAATGAAAGCTTAGTGACAAGTAACACAGTGACAGGTGCAGGTATTCTCAGGAAACAATTTTTTACCCTCATCTGTCACTATTCATGCTGGAAGCACTCACACCTGGATTCAGCTAGGAAACAAGCACAGCACAAATCAGGTGACTTGGATGGCAAATTACAGCTGACCAACATGGCTCAAAAAGAAAATGCCGAATGCTTTAGAGAAGTAAGGTGGCATATCTAGCTACCTTTTTCCTCTTTTAAAAAGAAAAATGTACCTCTTTGGGAGGAAATCTGAAATAAGAAAGTTGAAGAATCCTCATTGTTTGAAGAATTTATTGTGAAAAAGCAAAACACTGAAAATCACTGATTATATTATTTACTTTGCCTCACTTACCGTGTTACAAAAGCCTCCTTTCTCTCTATGCACCTGCTTTTGTTATCTGTTTCTGACCAGCACATGCCTGACAGATATGCCACATGTTAGTCAAGAAAACAGAAAATTACTGTTCAAAGGAAATTATTCACAGATCTTTGTTTCTTGTTTCAGTAATAATTGTGGGAATCATGTTCTTTCCTGCCTGGGCCAATTTAATGTGATGTTTACTGGGTCTTAGAAAACCAACTGCTTTGGAGGAGGTTTGTCTTTTGAGATATTTCTTGATGATGCACTCATCCAGGAATAGGTACACTTTTTACTCTGCCACTGGTTTTTAGCAGCAAGCTTTACATACCTGCTCTCGGAGAATTTGGAATTGCTCTATATAGGAAAAATCCAATCTCATTCCTGTATTGGCACAGTCTTTGAATCCTCTGCTTTACTTCTAAGGATCACGGAGAATGCTCCCAGCAGATTCTGTGTAACAGATAAAAAGGTATACTAAGGGGAGGTCTGAAAGCCTGATATTGCAGTGGAATAGAGCTAATGTAAGAACTACATCTGATGATCATTTCCACTTTCAGGCATTCTCAGTATAGTCTTACAATGTGTTCCCTAACTTTGTAATGGATCTCTTGAAGAATTAAAGTGCTTTTGTATTTTACTTCTCTGATACTGACAGCACTCTGACACTGTACACAAGCTTGTGCCTGGGAAGTACATCACTTCTTTGCTGCTACGTAGAGCTAAATTCAGAAGGTGAATCTGGATTTGATCAAGTCATTTCAAACTTGGCACTTCCACCTTTTTTGATCATGAGTGATGACATTCCACAAAAGTACATAAACAGTTATAACACAAAACTGAGGTACAGCCAAGGAATAAGGCAGAAAATAAATTAGACTTATATTGCTTAGGCATTGCTGAGAAAATGATGTAACCTAGTCCTAGCAGTAGCATAATGATACCATTTACGTCACTGAAAATCATTAATAAGGTCACCATTTCTCTAAGGAGTTATTGCTTCAGGTGTTACTAACCTGAGTGTGAATATTTGTTTTGACAGGACTTTCATCAGTTTGCACAGATTCAAGTCAAGTATTTGATAACAGAAATCTTTTAAAAATAATTATGAGTGTTCATGCAATTAAAGCAGATTATTAAAACCCTGAACACATTGGCCCAATATGTTTTACAGGGTATATCATGAAGGAGTTTATGTAAACAAGCATCTGTTGACAGCATAGGAGCTCAGGTTCTTGGCTGATGCAGAAAGGGTAAGTCTCAACAGCACTTAACAGCCATTTGCATAACCTGCTCTAAATACCCAGGGTCTGACTTTTTTAAGTGTATCATTTTATTGAAATGAGTGAGTTCAAGCCATAGGCCTAATATACAGCTGCAGTTATGCATGCAGATCTGGCCCCAGGAATTCACATTAAACATTCTGCATATGTGGAACATGCCAATAGTTATCACCTATTAACACTTTAGTCTAAATCCCCTGCCCAAAGTCAGATAGGACCTCTTTGGAAGGGACAAGGGAATATTCTGTGCTGCTGAAATAATAAATGATTTAATCACCTTTTTTCTTTTACAAAACCATCAAAGTTTTCCTCTCTGCATCAAAATGGAATATTTTATTTTGGGATCTTAAATCAGGACAGACTGCATATTGTCACATGTGGGTACAAATCACAGAGTTGTCCTGGTTTATCCATTCAGGTATTGAAATTCCTGAATTAACTATACATATGCTTGAAGCTAATCACGCAGATTTTAGTCTTTGGTATCAAGTTTATGTGTCAACACTGGAGATCCTTCAGGACATTGTAGTGGGGTGGAGTCAGATTAAACAGACTTCCAAAATACAGTACCTTCAATTTTACATTTTAGGAAGAGCCTCTTACTGAAGTCACTAGGACTTTTCCTGAATAAAGAGTGCAAGTTTTCCTCCATTATTTGTGCAAACTAGTAATTTTCTTGTGTCCTCAAAGAATGCATTTCTAAAATACCCTCTTGGCAGATTCACATAATCAAATTTCAGCAAGAAAATGAAATTAAGGAAACAGAGAAGAATGAAGAACAATACTTCTACAAGTAAAACTTGGGGGTTACTTAAGGACAGAAGAAGGAGGGCACTTAAGGTAACATATCTGGAAAACATTTCTACTCAAGAGAAGCTTCTGGATATGAGCACTGTATTTCTGATGGAATGAAATTACAAAATTTAAAACAGTCTTGGGAAATTGATGTACCAGTATAAATATTGTAAGAGGCAGTAGTGAGAGGTTTTTAGAGGGAAACCTTCTGTAGTACATCATTCCCAAATACAGAAGTGGTCCAGATACACGGTTAAACAGTATGTAAAATGAGATTGGAATTTTTCAGTGTGGTAACATTGTTGTTCTGTGAAGCCAATTAGATGTGAGAGAAATAGATTGATTTGATAATGCAGTTAAATCATCTTATAAATTTTCACTATTAACATTTTTTGCCAATATTAATGACATCAAAGAGACTTGAGGGATTGTATTCATTTCCTATTGAATACAACAATATCCTAATACTTTCTCCACGTCGGTTTTGTTAATTTTCAGTGTACTGACATCTGTTTAGGGATAATATTTGTCAAATCCAGGAACTTATTAAATAAGGGGAAAGGGAGAAGGAAGAACAAGACTGCATGGAAGGACATGTAAGACCTAAGATACTATTTAGTGCTGTGTGCTTGTAGAGCTGTGTGGATAGAAGAACTGCCAGGATGGAGACTCAAATGGTCCAGGACCATTGGACCAGCTGCTTCATGCCTGAAGCCTTAAAGGAGGCTTCAAGAAGTGTGACAATAAGTAAACGATTGACCTTTTAGACAAATGTCTTCTTTTGCTTCATCAGCTGTTGGCTTGTCAGCTCTGCACACAGATTGAGATTAGAAGATAGCTATTCTCTTTAATGCAGGACTGGTGTTTTACCTCCATGTTGCTTTAGACAAATAATGCTTCTCTCCTTGAAGTGTGTCACCTCTGGGTGCCAGGGATGTTGACACCAGCATCTTCTACAGAGATCATTTAATGAAAGATCTCACTGAAGTGTCACTAGTGAATACCAGCCCAGCCCTCTTGCTTTGAGGCTGAGCAAGGGCTGGAAGATGTCAGGAGGAAGGTCCTTCAAAGCTGGGAAGCAGTGGCTCCTCCACTGGTCCCCGTGGCCTGCCCCACACCTTCATCCCATATGTGATGCCACCTATCACAAGGCACTGCACTCTGTCCACCACTCAGTGTCAAACTGATGCAGACAGGCAAGTGTTTCTGCAGCTTTTCTTCTTTAACAGAAAGGAAGGCTGTAGGCAACGAGGGCACATCAGAAATACCTGCCTTGTGACAGCTGTGAGAGGAACAAGAAGACCACCTTACAAGGAGATGAGGAGGTCAAATCTCTCTGTGAACAGAGGAGCAAAAGAGGTGAAATGTGAAAGCTGAGGTCAGAGGAAAATTTCCCATGAGGCTGGTCCTTCTGCACCAAGAACAGGAGGCAGAGAGAGCCAGAAGCTTGAAAGTGTTCACAAGAAAGCTGCCTTTTTGTTTTATTCCCACTAAATGTGGGAAATACAAAATATTTTATGCCTTGACAGAAGGTTTTTCCCCATAGGAAATTAAACAAGAGAAGGATTCCTTAGAAAACTTTTAAGATGGAGAGGATGTTTTCGGGTTTCGTAAGCCAAAGAACAAATGTTTTGAAGGCTGAAAGGGAATATTTTCAGATTTGGTTATTTTGTCAGCAGCAACTGTGTGTTTTACTGGAAAACACAAGCCTTCACAGCTATTTTATGCACCTTTATTTCCTAGCAAAATGCTTTCATCCATTTCTTTTCCTGTCCTTGCAACAGCTCCATTAAGCTCTGCTTTATTTTGCCATTTCTTGCTTTTGTTATTTTGGTCCACACACAGTTTTGCAAAATGGACCTACAGAATTTTTTTTTTGGCAGAGAACTGTGAGCTTTTAAAGAGAAGGTGGCTCTAAAGTGTCAGAGGATCAAACACTAAATTGTGTGTCTCCTCTCTCTCTGCTGCTCTCACAGATTTTGGATTCTCATCCATTTTTCAGAGTAGACAAGATTTCTGATTGCTATCTGATTTTGCTGTAGCATATCTCCAGCAGTGGTATAGTCTCTAGCTGTGATACCATTTAGCAGTTCATATTTTTTAAAAACAATTCCTTAAATTTTGATCCAATAAAGAGCTTCTCTTAAACACCCAGTCGAATTGTACTGTTTTTTAGCTTTGTTTGATAGCAAAGCTCTTTAGCTGTAAATATGTAAAGAAAGCCTAATTTCCACCTTTTAAACAGAAGAATGTATACCTGTTTTACTGATATGTGAGAAAGACTTGAAGAACATAACCATTGCAGAGATTGATTCTGAATCCTCAGCAACTTTCAAAGTAAGTAGGAGGTTTAAAATCACCAGCTTCAGCATTTTCAGAATCTAAAAATTTATTGTGAAAGTGAAAAACATCTTTCAGTCTGGAGCTACAGGGAACAGCATCTGTTACATTATGACTTATGAATGACGAAAAGTAAAGAAAGAACAAGCAAAGAGTTTCATATATTTAAAAGGGCTTTATTTTGGATCTGAGGACCTACTTCACATATGAAAGAAGGGCAAATTACTCTATCATGTCCAAGGAATGTATTTGCTATGACATTTTACATAACTAACACCTAGTTATTTTCATAACAGAATAGTCAGTTTGTTGGTTTTAGTTTTGTTTTTTTTTTTTTTTTCCTTAAACCAAAGATGATACACTCTTTGGAGAGCCTAGTGTTAGACATACTCAGTGTAGGATATCACAGCCTGGTTTTGGATGCTTAAGTGGTAACAGAATTTGAACTGATGCTTGGGAGAGGCAGAGGATTGTGTTGCAGTGGTTCCTGAAAACTCCATGAGCAGGAATCTTGATCTTTTGATTATATTTACTTTTCTTTGAGGTTCCAGATGCCTGTTGTGCTGCATAAATAAGCAAAATGCTTTTACTGATCAGGATAGTAAGAGTTAAAAATGCATGTTAACATTGAAATGCTAGAATGCATTTTCTTTTGCATTACTGGCATTAGCCTGTCTGTGGAGTGGTCTGAGGCAAAGCATTGAGAGCTTCTATTGATTAGTCCTATTCTGTGTAAGGAATTTTCATCTTGGTTCTTGATAGCAATTTGTACAAAATTATGCTGATGATGGGTTTGCCAACAGGTCTGTTGAAGCCACTGAGGTCTGCCTGAAAAACTCTCTAGGGCAGCTCTGGTAATTGTATTTGTGGAGATATGGGATTGTTAGGGAAATATAATTTGAAAATATAATTTAAAAATGAGATAATTCTAGGCAGGAAAAGGAGAGTCTTTTTCACTGAGTCCGCACCTCTACTACGTCTTGTGTTTTCTGTATTTCTGAGTTTTTCATTCAAACTACACTGTTTATTGCCACTATTACTTTTAGTATTTGCTTAATTTGTATGCTGGAAACTGAGAAGGGGGATCAGTGAGTGTCTTATTGCTCACTAAAATATTGCCTTTATATCAGCTTGTCTGGAATTTGTTGGGTCTGGGGAAGGTTGATCAACACACAATTGCACTTGTTAGCAGTTCTGGAAAAGCCTCACAGAAGAATCAGATGGTTTTAAGGTATTTTGCAAGAGAAAATGAACAGATCACTGTGACTATAATTACAGCCAAGGAGCTCGAAAAACACTTCACTTCTGAGATCAGCATTGGTCCATGATGGCCTTGCAGAACAGCCCTTTGATGCTTGTAATTAGTAGCTGTCTTTTCCAGAAAAAGGTTGGAGTGACATTCACCCACCAGCACCAGAGAGAGGATAGGTGAAAACTACTTATGCACAGCACCTTTTCCTTTCACCAACTTTTGTTTTCATTCAAAGCTACCAGCTGAAATTCAGCCATACACTCTGGAGCCTGTTGGATTATTTTGCCAAGGGACACTCTTGTTTGCATAATGGGACCAGCTGGTCATGGCAAGTTATGTGGTGCCAGCAGCTGCCTCTTTTCAAACAGCTTTAGTGGCTCCTGGCCCCTGCCAATTGCAAGATTGAGACACAGGATCCTTTGGGAGCTCAGTCTTTATTAAGCAATGTGGAGGAACCCTGTTGTTTTAGAAATTTGAAGGAAATTAGAAGGGTGATTGACTACTTTGTGGCTAGCTCTACCAGCATTTCTGTTAATCCACAGAAAGACTGATGAACAAAAGGGAGTAAGTAGGGGCTACTTTTCATATATTAGAATTTTCTTCCCAAAATCTTTTCTGTGTTGCACTAGCTCACAAAGAGGTGTTGCAAATGTTCCCTACTTTCCAGCCTGGTGTTAATTATGTAAGTCGTATGCATTGTTTCTGCTCTCTGATTGAGTGACTTAGGTAATCAGCTGTGTCAGTGAAAATTATAACAACCAAACTTAAATCTGTTTTTTTCTGGTTGTTGTTGTTCTCTGGTTGTTGTTGTTCTCTGAATATCTCAGAATTCAAAGGTGAAAATCAGTGTTTTGAACGTCTGTGGAAGTGAAGCTTGACTGCACGAATATTTACTGACAGCAAATATGTCAGATTGGCAAATCAGATGAAACATATTTAGGTTTGCTTGTTGGTATTGTTAATAATAACTGGTTGTGTGACAGTAATATTTAATATCCTTTCAGTGTTCAAAATATGGTGAAAGCATACAGTTAAGTGATAGTCTGAACTTCACAGAAGTTTTGCTCTAAGCATAAAACACAGGGGGGTTACTGGCTTTGGAACAAATGTTTGCAGAATTTCCCTCTTTTCTCATTGGTTCCTGTCTCTCTCACACACAAATACAGTCTTTTCCCAATTACAAGAACCGCAATGAAAAAATTGGTTTAATGTTACCAGTATATGTTCCCCAAGATAGGGCTGCATAAAACTCTTAGTTTCTCTAACTTCTACAAGTGCTTTGTTTTAGACAGAAGGATCAAATCACACTGATCACATTTCTGTAATGTCAAAAGATTCAGTTATATTTCTGAGGCACTTGTATAATTCATGTTGCAGAGGAATCTGTTGCAAAAAAATATCCTCTGTCCTCTTTCTTTGAGTCAGCATAGAAATCTCTAATACTGGTTTTGGTACTTTAGATAGCTAAGACAGTTTGGTTAATATCCCTTAAACTTTTCTATGTATATTAACAACCTTGCTATCCAACTCTTTAAACTCTGTTTAAAACTTCCCAGCAAGAGTAATAATTCAAGGTTGTAACTTTGGTCACTGAACTTTCTGGCAAGATTGCTTATTGAAAGTTCGTATTTTAAGTCAATTTTAATAAATTATTAAATTCATAAGTAACAAAAAATATTTTAAAAGCGAGCTTTTAAATTCGGAGTACTAATGTAAGAGCTATAACATGTAATCAGAGCATAAAGACATGCCAAGAAAATTATATGCTCAATCCAGATTGTTCAAACATGATTAGTTCAAACAGTGAATCCCTCCTATGGATTACTCAAGCATAAACTGCAGACAGGGAATTATTTTTGAGCAAGTGTTCAACATAGTGTTTGAAATAATGCATACATTCAAGAAACCTGTAGTCAAATAATAACAAGGGAAAACGTAGAGAATACTTGCAAGTATTCTCTACTTGCAAGAATAGTTTAGCACTCAGAGGAAGGATCAGCTTCAGAACCACCAGCAAAGTGAAAGAAAACTTCAACAGCTTTAACTAGTAGTAAATAGCAAAATGCACACTCATACATTACCTGCATTAGTTGTGGTTGCAGTATCTTCCATTTAAGCCAGGGTTGTTCCCATCCATGCAAGGATCAGTTACTACTTTATTTTTATCTAGTAGTTGAAGACTCTCATAACACAGGAATGCACTAACTGCAATATTGGAAAAAAATGAAGTTCATAACCCCTAGCAAGATTACAGTAATGATCCATATGAAGTCAGAGTGAGAAGAGAAAGATGATACAGAGACTGATCAAAAGCCAAAGGAAATCAATGGCAGATCATCTGCAGGCTTCAGTGGGGTGGGACTGAAACCAAGGCATCTAAACTCAAGTCTGGTCCCCAATTTGTCTGTAAATTTGGGTAACTTATTTCTGCTTTGCAGCCTTCATTTCATTCTGGAATGGTTGTGAGGCTTCAGTTAGTGTATCAGAAGAGTGTCAAAACCTTATATGAAAATAAGAACACACGAAAATATTGGGAGTTTATCTTAATCGAAAGCATGTAACAACAAGATGATGATAAGGTATACTAAATGTGACTTAAACTTCTGACTTCTAAATTCAATTAGAGGGATATTGCAGGAGTATAGGTGAAATACATAAGAGTGCTGAAGAAAAGCAATAGCACATCCAAACCCCCCAAATGCATGGCGTATGCACACTTTCTCCACATACACAGAAAACCCACAGGTACTGGATATATTGGCAAAACAAAGGGAGAAGCACATTTAAAAGCAAGCAGGTGCTTGCAAAAATAAAACCATTCAGGGAATCTCAATGAATAATAATATGGCTACTTATCACTTACATAATGAAGGAAACAGTTTTGCCAAGGGCTTAGTACTAGTGCAACTTAGCAAAATTGTGACTGAAGTAAAGGAACATTGTCAACATGCGTATCAAAATGTTATTGGATTTCATATTAGGATATTAAAAACTTCCCTTTCTGGGTCTGAATCATCCATATTTCTTGCTCCACAGCACTGCTCTACTAACAGTTAATTATTCATTCCAGTTTTGCAATTATATATAGATATATAACTGCACATTTTTTGCATAATTTTAGCTTTACCATATTTGCAAATGAGGAATCATTTGCTCAGATGTATTAAGCCAAAAGGACATTTTCATTGAATTGGTATGATTCTTAAAACTGTGTTTTGCAGTATTACTGTATTGTACCGGTATTAGGCAAGCATTGCTCTGCAGCTAGAGAAAATTCTGTGTTATCCAGTAATGATCTCATACCTTGAAATGACAGCTTTCTTTAAGTTTTAATGTGTTCCTGAACCATCTCTTTTTGGGCATTTTTTAGCGCTCTCACTCTCTTGTATTTTCTACTTGCGAGTATTATTGGGCCACTATTCTTGGGAGAATATTCTTTTGACCACTAACTGCAGTACTATAAAAATTCAAAGCTATTTTTGCACAGAACAATTCTCCCTCTATATTAATAATTGATATTTTAAAAAGTTAATTTTAAAAATACAATTTATATATATTAAAATGAGGTATAATGTGAAATAGATTGAAAAGCTACACTGATGTGAACTAGAGCCACTGTGGTACTTTACTAACATTCTCTGACAGCTACATAATGAAAAGTATGTATGAAATAACATTTAATTTCTTAAAAGGGTGGAATTCTCTATATGTTAATGAACTTCTGAAAAAATGTGACTGATTTATTTGAATTTCACATGAAGAGAGGCTGGTTTATCTGTGATAATGTTGTATAACCCAAAAGGAACCCATCTGACAGCTGTTGAATAGCATATGTAAAAGGTGGGATGTGGGAGCAGCCAAGTCCATTATAACATATATTGATGTCTCCCTTTGGCAATTTTACTATAGAAATCAAGACTTAGTGTGCTGAAAATAATTACCTTTTCCTCACAAAAGACAGTCCTTCTGTACTGGGATAATGCTATGTGGACAATGGCTGTGGGACTGCTTTTGTCATGCTCTTCACGCAATCTGTATTTGCCTGACAAACAAAGAATTTCAAGGGCAGAAGTTCAGGTTCTTGCAAGTGCTAGTTGTAAACCCACAAGGTAAAATCCTCTCTTCATATGTGTCAAGATACTCTGTTGTCCCTCATGTATGGGGCATGGCAGAAGGTGAGTAGCAGAGAATAATGGCTATGAGAGCAGTGATGTGGCTTTGAGATGAGACTTTTGCTGTGAGAACACTCAGTTCATTTAAAAAGAAGAGGACTCATTATCCTGCCATCTGTGACAAAACTTTAAAGGCTAATTTCATTTCAGTCCTTTCATCTGCCTGTGGAAGAGTAACTATTCTAATTCCTGTTTGCTGTCATTTGCCTGAACAGGGTAATTTCAGGCACTCCGTTTCCTGATTTTAACAAAAATTAGACCTTTGGGCATTGCTGAAGTGGCTTGGATTTTTTACAGCTAAACCTTCTTACTTGAAGGGCTGCAGAAGCCTACAGGAGTAAAAACTATCCATCTTCTTCCCCCATGAGAGGGATTGCTTAGCTTACTGCTGTTACAACACTCCCTGCGCTGATGCACATGCTCTAGAACTGCTTTTTCTCCTGACAGGAGAGGCTGTAAGAGGAAGTTTGTCAGGAAAATGTAGGACTCAAAAGCCCAGTGTGGGCTTGTTAGTCGCCTGCAGGCACACAGAGACTGGGCTCTTTGCCTCCCCTGTGCTCCATAAACCTTATTCAGTACTCTATATCAGTCTTACATAGAAACAGGAGGAGCCTCAGAAGCTACTCTTTGCCCCTGGAAGGGAGTGGATGCATCAGCACGGCCTTGAATTTTTCCAAAACCAAGGAGTTTGTCAGGCAAGAATGTCTCAATGGCCCTGAAAGAGGTCTGTCCCCAGCAGTGCCAAGGGAAATGCAAAATAAAATATGTTATGTTTTATTTCCATACCACTTTGTCTCACCCTGATTTCAGACTGACACACTCCCCTGATCTTTTTTAATGCAGAAATATTTTGGTAATCTCATTTGGCTCCCAGTAGAGATAAACACTAGCATGTCTTAACAGCCAGACTGAGCAACTGAGGACGATGAACGGAGCTCTCACTGGGGAGAGGTGCGGGCATTGAAGCTGATGTCATGTTCTTGCTGGGATGTGGGAGTGAGATCAGGTACAAGTTATGCTAGTTTAGACTCTCTCTGGCCTTAAGTCATATTCTCTAGGGTCATATTTTCGGAAATGCTTAGCACCTGTCACTGGGACCGGGATTTTAGATGTGCTGCCAGTTAAGCACTGAAATAAGCAAGCAGATTTCAAAAAAGCTCAGACACTTGGTCTGAATTCTTTTGAAATTCTGGCTGCATTTGTGGGTGGCATGTATTTGCAGATCTTGCTCTGAGAACTTTTGAAAAATGACTTTGACTCTTGCTGTAGAATAAGAATTACATCTGAGTTCCAGTTTTGCACATCTTAAGAATTGTATAGGCCGGTACTGCCTGAAATCTTACCTTTCTCATCCTATCAGTGTCTTGACTCTAAAGTAACATGAAAGTTTGTCTACCTGTGGCTTATTTCATCAGTTAAAGCAAGTCAGATCTAAGATGGTCTGCTCAGATAGGATCTGAATCGTTAGCTCAAGGCCTCTTGGGAACTTATGTGCCATTTTTATTCTGTTCGTAAACAAATGCTTAAGAAAGCTCCGGGAAGAATAACTTGTTAGCTACACAGTAATTGTCATTTTGGTCTTGTCTGGGTCAATAAAAAACTTTTGAGAGATCTGCTAATATGCTGTAAAACCTGTTAGTTGAAGATAGTAATTCTGGAGTGTCCCCTCTGGGTACTCTTCTGGTTCCTGGAAAGAAGTGAATCATTCACACAGGAAGATATTAACAAAAATGAGAGACCAATAAATGCATCTGTCAGTGTTCAGCAACAGCTAAAATTAATCCACAAATCCAAACAATCTGCAGAAAACTGAACACAATTATATAAAAAATTAAGTTATACAGTTGCCATGACCTTTAATCAATCATTCCAGCTGTTAATGTTAATTTTGTGATCTGAAAATCATAGTTCTATTTGCATTTTGATGGCTGTTAAATGAGAGTCATCAGGAAGAAATAGTGGCAGCTTGGCCTTTTGATACTAAATTCTTCCTTCCTAATGTGATTTGGAAAACTTGGAATTTCTGTTCAGAAGGGGGCTTGTTTCAAACTGTAGCAGGCATAGGAAGCCAATTCTTCAGAGAGAAAACAGCCAATTCAAAGCAAAATCCCTTTTAATCCAACAGTAGCTATGAAGAGATCATGAAAAAACAGGTAAAAAAGCTATAACAGCAACTTCATAACCCCCATGCTAACAAGAACTCTAGCATATTTTAAAGCCCTTTTCAAAGATACATGCTATTTTAATATTTTTTCTATCAGCAGGGTCTTTCTACTTAACAGAAATTGTTGTCAAATGGAAAATGAAATACAACTCAACAAATGTAATAAAACCACAAAATAGGATTTTTAGGTTTAGTTCAGTTTGTTTATTTTATATTTACCTTGCCAAAGTGTTGCATACAAGACTGTCTTATAAGTACTAGTCATTGGCTTATTTTTTCAGATAAAGATGTGAGTGGTATTGCTTTTGATCAAAACTCTATTTAAATCAGATTCCCACTCTGGTATGACTGTGAACTTGTTGATTGCTTCAATTTTTAATAAGGTCTAAATGTCTGCCAGACAATTGTGCTAGTGTTTTCCATTTAACATTAATACATTTTCTTATTAATGGAAAGATCTTCATTGTTACATGACAATTTATTTGTATGCAAAGTGCAAAAATCTGATTAAAATGTGATGTTCTGCTTTAATCTTCATCTAATCTCCTAGGAGACAGTCCCCAGGTGAATCTTCTTTGGTTAAAAAAGGAGGTCTTGGAACTACATGTTCAGAAAGGAAAGCAGTGAGCTGCAGATGGATTTCAGCAATTGGAAAGCAAAGTCAGTATTAACAATGAAAGAAGAAAATGGCTTAGCTCTATCCAAAGTCCTTTTTATTGAAAATAGGTAAATTGTAAGAGGAAGAAAGTTTCAGCAGATGTTTTCAGGCTGAGTTTTATAAAGGACTGAATAGCAATAGGAAAGAGGAACATTGATAAATGCCCTGCCTTTTATCGCACAAGCAGGACTTCTGTCCATAAAGGCAGTCTAATTTGAATGCATTGAACAGCACACTCTCTTCTTTTCCCAAGTAGAGAACCTATGCATTTTCTACTTCTACAAATAAAATGTGCGCAGGTGGTATGCATGCTAATGGGGTTGATCTCTGAAGTTAGACCACTGACTGATGCAGAAAACTGTAGCAGGGCGGAAGGACTCCCATCCTCACTGCGGTTTAACCCCAGCCAGCAGCTAAGCACCACAAGCTGCTCACTCATTCCCCCCTTAGAGGGATGGGGAAGAGAACTGGAAGGGTAAAAGTGAAAAACACGTGGCTGAGATAAAGACAGTTTAATAGGTGATCAAAAGCTGCGTGTGCAAGTAAAGCAAACCAAGGAATTCATTCACCAGTTGGCCTTGGCAGGCAGGTGCTCAGCCATCTTTAGGAAAGTAGGACAATTACTTGGGAAGACAAACACCACCACTACGAATGTTCCACCCTTCCTTCTTCTCCTCTCTTGCTGTCTGAGCACTGCTCAGCAATAACAAAACCAGCCCCATATTGCCAACACTGTTTTCATCACAAATCAGAAACAGAGCACCACACTAGCTACTATGAAAAAAATAACTCTAGCCCAGCCAAAACCAGAATACTGTGACAAGCCCTGCTCGCGGCTCATACACAGACATACTGTTGCCCTTAAGCTTTCCATTTTAAAAGCTAACCAGGAAGCAAGGCAGATCCTAGCTTTGGCTGAAACATGAGTCCAAAGCAACAGTGTCAGGGTGCCAGTATTTTGACCTTGCTGGACTTCAGGAAATTTGTTGCCTTAGAAATTCAATGACTTTTCTCCTTTGCCAGTAATATTCCAATCCATAGTGCAGCTTTATAAGAAGTCAGTGCAGTCATGTGTACATGTGTGGAAATGTAAGTAAGCAGCAGTATGCCACACATAAATGGTGATAGAGAGCCCTAGTCTGAAATTCTGTCTCCACAGAAGTTGGTGACAGTTTTCCCACCAGGTTTGGTGGAAGCAGGCAGTCACCCTGCAGTCTGAAGTCTTTTAGTCCAGACTAAGGATGGCTTAAGTGCAGGGGTTTGAGGGCATCTCCGCACTGGGCAGACTTAAGAATGCTCGGTGTGAAATGTCTTTCCATTGCAGATCTTGTCATATTAAAATAGGAATAGACAAATCTCCAAAGCTTTGGAGGTGGATTTGGCTAGGTGTTCAGAAGATCTGTGACTAATTCTAATTCTTTTCCCTGGACCTCTTCAGTTAAGACATCAGTCTACAGATCTCCTGACTACAAGCTCTCTCATAGCATTACTAGTAATTTCAATTCCAATCAAGTTAGAAATAAGAACCTTTTTTATTCCCCAGGTACTTTTGGATTTCTATGCATATTGAGTAAATGGATGTTAAACATTCTTCAGGAAAAATAGTATGTGGAAAGGATTCATCTAGATTTTTTGCTAAAGAATCAGGCTTCTCCTTTTTTTTTTATCCATACACATCTGTCCTCAATTTTCATTGCTGGATTAAAGGCATTAAAGAAATCCCAACAGAGTGGTATCTTAACATTATTTTCCACCTGTTGATAATCCTTGGCATTTAAAATGTCACTATTTTATTTCTGAGGCAGAGCTTTCTCATAAAACTCTCTATGTGGTGTTTATCATGCAATGCATACAATGTTCTTCAACAAACTTAGGAATCAAGCCAGCAGATTAGCTCCAGGCGAACAGACAAATCTCAAAGGTATCTTTATAGCTATATTGCAGGTCAAAAGCTCAATGCAAATGGGACCTATTTTGTTGCTCACAAATTGCTGAGTTGCAGGAAATGTCTGCATTAATATCCTAAACAAATATATTCTTCCTGTTATTCTTGATCATACCTTATTTGTATTGCCTTTTTAAAATCTAGATAATTTATTGTTAAACTGAAATGGTTTCAACAAATCAGACCCAGGGGTACTGTTGGGTTGTTAAGATTCTTTTTTTCTTTTTTTTTTTTTCCCAGGTAGTCATAGAATCATAGAACAGTTAGGGTTGGAAAGGACCTTAAGGTCATCTAGTTCCAACCAGGGTTTTGTTCCCTAATTTCACCATTTCTTCTGCACCCATCAGAATTGCTACCTTGTCCTTTTAGACATATTAAAATTTAGGAAAATTGAAGATTTTTCAAGATATTTTTATGCTGATTTAAGGCATTTATAACACTTGATAGTTCAGGGATTTTTTTTTGTGATGATCTAGACTGGGGACTAATGCATGATGCTGGCTGAAAAATCTTTATGCAAAAGTAACCTCATTTTCATAGAATTATCTTTTCATAGAATAGTTAGGTTTGGAAAGGACCTTAAGATCATCTAGCTCCAACCTGCCTGCCATGGGCAGAGACACCTCACACTAAACCAGTTTCCTTTCTGGTGGACAGTCTGGGTGTCATGTACATTCCTCATCTTATAGAATCATAGAATAGTTAGGGTTGGAAAGGACCTTAAGATCATCTAGTTCCAACCCCCCTGCCGTGGGCAGGGATCTTCATGGATATGCGCTTTGTTTCATGAGAAAACTCTGACCAAATTTGTTCCATCTGATTGGATATGATTTTTGGAAGCCTTACATCATTAAAATGCACTGCTAGGAGTTGTGAAAAGGAATTTCATTTCTGTCCATTTCCCCAGATTGTTGGCAGTACTGCTAAAGTACACAAAAAGGCCATCTGGCCCATGGAAGGTAGTTTCCATACAAATAGATTTATGCCAAAATATTTGTGTATGCAAAGATAAGTAAGAAGATTGTTGAAACTGAAGGAGAAGACTTGTGGTAAAATATTGACTCCTGGAGGCTTTATTGTGACAGCAGAACTAGGTTTCCTCATACCTCCTTTGGGAAGGCAGGCTGGTTGGAGTCTTGATTCCTTGGTGTTGTTCTAAAGGAAAAAGAGAAGAGATTTAGGGATGGTCATCTTACTGCTCAGACAGGAACTGGAGAATGGTGATGGGAGAGAGTGAACAGAGCCTCCCACTTGTACTCTTGCAGCAAAGAGCGAAATCGTTAAACCCTGAGGCAGCATTGCTGAGACAGCTGACCCTGCATCCAGATGTGAGAAAAGAACTGTCCTTTTTGGTGATGGACAGCTCTGTTGCAAAATCCTGGCTGGTCTCATTGCCCTCAGCCTCTCACCCTCCTCACTTTGCCCAGGAGGTCCTCTTGGGCTCCCATCAGTGATTATTAAAAAAGTTGGTAACCTCACCTGTTACGGAATCATGAAAAAATGGGTAAATGGTTGTTGTTTAACCTGGACCATGTTAGCAAATTCCCCAAAGTGTAGGTAACCATTTCCTTAGCCACTTGGTGGAAGGGTTTATCACATCTTGTTCAAGTGGTTAAGTTTGGAATGGATCTTGGTATCCTGTTTGAATGACTTTCTAGCTGTTAGTATCTCTCATTTGCCTCAAGAATGAGTCTTTGAAGATGAGTTTGGAATACTAGGCTTTGCAGACTTAATGGTAATAGAAAAAACTTGAAAACAATATAATAAAGTGAATGAACAACAATATTTGACTGTAAATGGTAGTCAAATAAGTGAAATAAATCACTGAAGAGAAAGGATGTCTCAGCAGAGAACCAAATTTAATGGAGGAAAAAAATTTTCAGGAAATTAAACAGAATCTGCAGGAAAGAAGGTTAAAGTGAACTACTCAACAAACATCTAGAAAGTTGCCATTTCCCCAAGCCTCCTAACACTCACAAAGTCCTAATCCCAGTTTCTTAAGCTGTGTAGCAGAGCTGAGGTTTCAGGACAAGATAGCATATCTGGTCTTATGCTGGCAGACTTAAACAAAATTTCCTATATTTTCTTCATCATTGGGACCTACAAGTAGGCTAAGCTGATTTACCAGGGCTGAACTTCTGACAGAATAACCGCAGAGGCTATAAAACAAGCTTGAATTTCGCATTGTTATTCAGAAAGCTGCATTTAATAATTTAGGATGCAGGTGATTTCAGCTGGAGATATATTTTAAATAGGCTTCCTGATTTTAGTTTTAGGCTAATGGATAGAAGCGTATCACAGATTTGTAATAAATATAACTGTGTATTATATGAAGCACTATTACTAAGTTGCTTCTAGTGACAATGTTATTGCTCCTTATATGTGAAAACATACTGCAGGTGTCACAGGTAATTTCTGAAAAAATGTTCAGAATATTTACTGATAAGCCTGGTAGGATTATTGTTTTGGATGGGGAAAATCAGAAATAGTCCCTCTTCTGAATCTTATATGACTGCTCATAAAGTGGATAACAGAAATTCTCCATCACTGCAGAAATATTTACAGCAAGGTGCAGCTTTATCAACACAAGAAGAAGTAAAATTTATGTTAAACCAGACTAACATACAGCATCTGGGTATTCCAGCTTTGGAAACTTTTGCAGTGTGATTACTCTTCTGTTACACAGTCTGGAATGTAAATTGACAGCATTAGGAGTAGTTTTTCATTCATTGGCATAATGGTTCAACATGTTACAGAAATAACTTAGATTCATTTATATTTGAGGGCTTTAGAAGGACTTTTGTGTAGAATGGTGCTCAAATGTAAATTTCCAACATATCCAAACTCACTTGACATATTTTTCTCTTAAAATGAATTATCAAACACGAGGATAATATCATGGGAAAAAAAAAAAACCCATGTTTTAACCAGGAGCAGTCATCTTACTGTAGAGTGATATTCATATACTTCCTGTTGTGTAGAAAATGCCAGAAATGTTCTCTATTTATTTTGCATATACTCAAGGATATGTGTGTGTTTTGTTGTACATTCATTATTAAAGCTTTAGTCCTGCAACAGGGCAGTAACAAACAGGTCTACACTTCAATCTGAGAGCAGCCTGTTAACAGAGAACTTCTGAAAGTGATCTGAAATCTAAATGCTTATTTGGACCATCCTGAGAGCTGCTGCATCTCATGTGGATGTGGGGCAGAATTCAGCAGTCAAAGCAGAAGTCATAACAGGTTGATTTGCTGGAAGATGAATAGGTGCTAATTAACATGTCCTCTGAGGTGCTTTTATTATTGTCATTATCTGATGCCCAGAAAAGGAGGGTGGCCAGCTACAGAATCACTCAGATCAACAGATCCAGTCTGTTGTCAGATGTAAAAATTAAGTGTAATGTTGATTCCCTTTTCATTCACTATGCTTCCCCTTAATCAGGATCAGCAGAACTTAGGAGTCCTAGCTCTCAGTCTCCATTGTTATAAAGTCATGCTTTCATCCATTCAGAAATCATAAGAGGCATTAACCACTGAAGTCCTCTTGGTTCTTCCAAGTCAGAGACCACAGAAAATAACAGCTGAATACACAAAACCGCCTGTAGAGAATGATAAGGCTTTCATTTGCTTCACTGGGAAGTTTTCAAGAAGTACTGACACATGCACCAAATGAAGATATCTTCTTTTCATAATAACAAGTTTCTGGTCACCCAGAACATCAGAAACTCAAACCATCATATGATACAAAACAATTTGATGGCAGGCTGGACGATTTACTACACCACCAACTGTAGTGCATCCATCCATCACAGCCTCAAATCCACAGTCTGGATAGTCCAAATTGGCCTCTTTATTCATTTCTCTTGGAGATTTCTGAGGGGTTACTAGATATCACTGCTTGTGTACATTTGCAGAAGACTCCGGTATTTCTGTGATGCTAATTAAAGGCAAATGGAGTTCTATTTAAAGAAGTGAAAAATATAAATGTGAAGTTGCTTCAGTCAAGAGACCACAGAGGAAAGGGGAGAGAAAAGTAATAAGGCTCTGAAAATCCCACTGCGGAAGAACTGACTTACTGCCAGGCCAGGGGAAATGAATGAATTCTGAATGATTTTTTCCCGCATGCTGAAGTATTTTCAATATGAGTCTAAAATAAACCTTTAAACTAAACTTTAAATTAACACAGAACAGTTCAAGGAAGTTTCTGTGAATGTAATAGACCATAGTGGAGATCCAAGGTGTCAAATTCAATGCAAGAGTCTGTGTTGCCACCACTGCAGCTCAAACAGTAATATCCCTCAGACACTAGCTGTGTCTTGGTTAAACTCTACCTATTAAGTACCAACTGCCCCAAGTCAATTTATAGATGGCCAAGGAAACAGGCTCAGGTATCACTTTGAAGAATTGCCCTCTTGAGGGTACTATAGTCTACTCAGGAACCTCCAAAACACCATTTTCTGGGGTTCTCAGAAGGACTCAAATTCCTAGGAAGCCAGCAGCACAGAAGCTGTGTGTAAAGACACCCAGCTCTCACCTGACATGTTTATTTTTTCTCTGCTTTCACTGCTCAGGCTAAATGTCAATCATCCTTTGGGATACACAAACTGGAAGATTTAATTGCCATAGGTTTGATGTGGTTCTGCTGAGGAGGCAGCAGATGTGGCAAGAAGGGGAGGAAAGGAAAGCCCTTTTCTCCCAAAAAGGGTTGATCAGCTGAATCACAGGGTCTTCCTCACAGGTCTGTCCCACCATTTTTCCCTTCCCACAATTAGTCTCTGATTCCTCTCTACACAGCTGCCTTCAGGCTTCCTACAAGCTCCCCCACCTCCTGCTTATGCAGGATGTAAGGCATTACACACTTTCCACAGTTTCTCGGAGGCCGTTTCTAACTACAAGCAGTTTGTAGTTGAATGTATATTTGCAAATTGATAATTTTGCATCGCTGCAAGAGACTGCTTAGCCCTGGGCACTACTGTATTAGGAATGTTGTTAATTCCCCCATTGGCTCCTGAGCAGAAGCTACAAAGACTGGAAGTAGAGCAGAGAGCTGGTATTGGCATCCTCAGAGTTCGCAGCAGACAGCCTAGGGTGGCAGAGCAGGACTTGAGGTCCTGGGTCCCTATGGACGAGCTGCTGCAGCCAGACAAGACATTTCCTTTCTTCCCATACACTGCCTAATGAAAGAAAGAGTCTGACTTCTGCGACTGGAGCCTTTCCTGAGGATACAGATAACCACATTGCTCTGTCACAGCTTTATTCTCAGTGGAGCAGTCCAGCACACTCTGTGTGCCATGCACAACATTCAGCCTCAGCAGGAAAGCACAGCTATCAGCTCTGCCCTATGCTGACAGAGTATTCGCTAGCTTTGCTGCCAGGTAACCTCCCAAACACAGGGAGGCACACAGGGACAAGGGCAACTCTTCCCCGCCAGCTATAGAGCTGCTTTCCTACAGCAGTTAGCATGCCTCCAGGCTCCAGTGCTGCTTTTCCCCGAGAGATAAGAAAATATAGCGAGAAAGGGGAAACGGCATTCTAATCAGGGAAGCAACTAGGAGGGCATGAAAGGTGAAGAATACTAGCAAGGAAAATGTAGTTCAGTCTTAGGAAGTCACGTTTGTATTGAACAGTGCTGGAGCTAGCTGGGAAGTGAAGAAATTGAATAGTTCATGCATTAATACTAGCTGGATAGTTATTGTGCAAAAAGGCTTGGAAATTCTCACTGATGAGTGGTGGTTTGATGTAAGTGTCACTGCAGAGCATTAGCAGGGTGATTGATGCAAGTGAAATCTTCAAAACGAGGGTGTCATTCTTGTAGTAAGAACTGAGGGGGGTGGTGGTGGTGGTGGTGGCATCCTGCATTACCCCCTTTAAGGTGATCAGTACCTGGAGGACTGTGAAAATTTGCAAACAACAAACTCCAGAAGGGATGCTGGGAGAGTGAGTGTCTGCTACAAAGCACTGAATCAAACCAGAAAGTAGGATGAATTCGTCCTAAAGCATCTGCTATAGGGAATTTAAGTTTGGAAGATCTCAGGCATTTAGTAGTAAAACAGTATGACTTTGAGAGATTTAACTCGACAGCTATCTATTTGGAGACTCATTCTAACAGATAATAATACATTAATTCTAGGATTACAGGTTGTTTACTGCTTAAGGCTCATAGGGTCTGGTTAAGTTTGCTAAGAACAAAGGGCAGTCCTAATTAGTAATGTTTCTATTTGGAGCTTCACAGTACTAGATTTCTCATTATTAAGGAATGTTATGATATTTCTACCAGAGTTGAATGTGTCTACATACAAGTCAGAAAAAAGCACCTGAAAATCTGGAGCTGTTTAAGAAGTTTGCTAGATGGGAAAAAAGCCATGGCCTAGAGTCAAGAACAAGGATGACTTTGGCAGAAAGCTCAGGATGGTTGAGAAAGGAAGCCCATGACAACAGATTTCTGAAGCACAAAGGGCTATAAAGAAGCAGTGAACTGCTGCATGGAGACAACCCTAGCATATGGCTTCTAGCACAGCACATGGCTGTCCTTGGATATTGGCAATTTTTCCACAGGCTATCAGGCCTTTCAGGAAGATCTGCCGCAGAAGTCCATCCCCTAAGGAGGATGACCGTGGCTGAATGACAGGGGTAACCCATGCAACAGCAGCATAGGGCTGGCCTCAGAAAGTTAACAGTTGCTTTCAGCCTGCCATCCAAATTGTGACACTCGAAAAAAAAGTATTTTCTTTGGTGACCCTTGAGAAACTGCACTTTCCCCTTTGCAAATGATGAGCCTGTGTTTGAAACAAAACCATTTCTAACAGGAGGAGGAAACAAACACTTTTTTAGGGGAAAAGAAAACATAGCAGCAGCAAATGTATTGTTCAGCTGCACAAATAATGTGTGGAATATCTGCCTACACACTAAACTCCAGTGGTCTTTCACCTACCTCTTCTCAGCTGTCTGACCAACAAAGATTGCCCTTTCACAGGATGCTTTCCTCCCACGCTTCGCTTTTTGATGTCCCAATCTCAGTCTAGCATCATCAGCTGGTGAAGTCCAGTGTCTGGACTCAGGCGGGTTCTTCTGCCCTGAGGAGAAACGGCATTGTGTTTCTGTGGCAGGGCTTCTATGCTATTTGTCCCTTAATGATAATTTTCCAGGTGATGGTTACAACAGAAGCTGCCCTCTGCCCCCCTGGTCCAGTCCTACACAGCAACTGCTGCCTGTAGTTGTGATAATCTGCATAAAGGGTAAAAAAGGGGAAGACACAACAGTTCTGCAGGGTTTCACAGTACTCACCAGGAGGCCTGACTATTTCCATTCAGCTCCAGAGGTGGGATGAGCTGCTCAAGGACTCAGTATGAACAGGTTATTAGGTTGCATGATGGGACTCCAGTTTCCCAAAACCGTCTCTACTCTCTTTGCAAAGACTGTGTATTTAAAATTACCTTCTAGTCTGGCAAACATGCAAACCAGGTTAGTTATTTAATTTCCTTTTGGACTAAAGGTTATGATGACCATATGAAGTTCTCATTCAGAAAAGCTTGATGTGGGACTGTGCACAGCTGGCAGTTAAAACCCCTTTCATTACCCCAAACTGGAAACAGCAACGCAAGCAAAACTACAAAGCCTAAAAAGCCTGAAACCGTTTGTTTCTGTGTTGTCATCCCACTGCAAAAAGCCTAGAGGGCCTGAGAAACCTTGGCTGAAACTGTTGGAGCCCAGCCCTACTCTCCTGTAAGGAAAAGGGAAAACAGCTTTGATGTCACCCTAATTAGTATGGGTGCCATGAGCCTCAGAGTTGGTGGGGCCTGGTGGGAGCACTGCTTCAGCAGCCAGGCACAGCATGGGCTGAGCAGTGCCTTTGCCATACCTTTGAAAAGTTAAAAAAAAGGAAGCAAAGCCCCCATATAACCGAAACATCTTGCTAATGTAATGCAATGGCCCTCATCCCATAAAGCCCAACTCCCTTTCTGATCCTCAGTAGAGAACCTAACACATCCATGGTGTTCCTCCTCTGAAGCTGGGGAGTTGTACAGGGAAAAGACACAGGTGTGCTCTGTGTGGGATTTAGGGATTGTTATTTTTACAGTACTGTTTGGCAAGATGTTTCACTTCACATCAGCTCGTATTCGCACCAGTTTCTCTTCTGCGATTACTGCCAAGTTGGACTAAAAGTTCACAAACATGCATGTTCACTGGGATTTCAGCTATGTCCAGACCAGAGCCATAATTCCCTCCACCTTCTAGGTTAGGGTTTGACCAGGCAATTAAGATACAGGGACTCTTCACACCCAACTCTGCCTTCTTGGGTGAAAACTGCTACGTTTGGTTTATGTGAACTTCTTTATGCTCATGAACAATTCACCTTATAAATACTCCTTTGTGAAAGAGATAAAGAGGAAATTGTTCTTCTCCATACAGGGATTTTTTTTGAGACTTATTTAATCTAGAATTCTGAGACTTTATGAGTGTGTACAGTGATGTGAATAAGTCGGCTTTTTTTCGTAGAGGTGAAAAATTCAGCAAATTCCATTAGCATGCATTTGTTTCAGATGTGCTTGGTCCCTTTTTGTTTTCCTTGTTTGAATAATTTATGATATATATTAGCTAGCAAGAATGATAAGTGAAACAAGTGACATTTTGAATGATTATGAGAGAATTCTCATCGAAAGTAATTTTGGAATTAAAAAGCATTAGAGTTGGCATTGGAAAACTGTTACTATAAGAATGTCATCTAATCAGGGAACAGAAAGCTATCTTTTGATATGCAGTATCAATCAATATTAACCAATACAGCTCAACAAAGAGTGTTGAATGCTGCTGTAAATTTCTCTTGAACGAACTATAAATCAAGAATATATGCTTAAATTATATGACAAATTCTAGCAGTGAATTACACTGAGGTGAAAAACTTTTATATTGTTTGCCAACAATTCACAAAACAAGAGCTAAAGCATTGTAGTCATTGTGGAAAATAAACCCAGTTCTGATTTTTTTGTAAATAGCTTTGCAATTGCAATCACACTTTCTGAAACGTGGTATCCATTTTTTGCAGATAAGTAATTTTGATTCAATGAGATTCAAGCCCTCCATTCTTTTACAAATGATTGCTCTGTGCATGGCAATGTTACAGAGCTCAGATAACTGCCTTGTTGAATGCATATTGCAAGAATATTAATCCAACAATATATACTGATGGCCGCGTGGCTGTAGAATTATCACCTTCTCATATAGACAGGAAAAATAAACCACAAAAATGACATCCAGCGTTTGCTGAAGTTGTGAAAGCCATAAAAATGGGTGTAATGAACAAGTTTTCAAAATGCTATAAGAAGTTCTTCCGGTTCCAAGAGGCGTGCCTGGGGATCACTGCCTTGTTGCTAGTCACCTTGTAGCCTCCTCAGGATCTCTGATAGACTGTTTATACAGCACATGAATAGAAGTGCTTGCCTCAAGACCGACTCCAACAAGCTGCTCTGCTGCAAGAAGATGAAGACAGGCAACAGCAAGCACTAGCAAAAGGTGCACATGTCTAAAGCCTGTTCTTTCCTTGGACTTGAGCATTCAGGAAGGCTCTTCCTTTCTGGAGGTAGGCTGTTGAGTCTCCCTTGTTTGTGAAAACCACATTCAATCTTCTGAATAGCAGGATGCTCTGGGTAGCTTCCTCCCATGCTGTTTTTGGATGCTGACTGTTAAATACTTCATGACTAACTGGGACCTTAGACCACACCTTTTCTGCTTTCTGGAGAGCTGAAGTACACAAAGAGAGCATCAAGTGCCACTTTTCCCTATCCCATTTGATGCCTGAATCCCTGAAATGAGGCACTGGTGCTGGTAGAAAAAACACCCTGGGGAACCTCCACTGCAGTAAGTCCTGCAGAAAAGCACAGCCCCTAGTTTGGGGATCCAAGTGTGGCTGGGAGAGAGGCTTCTTTGGGATGACGCAGAAACAGATACCAGACTAGGAAAAGGTGATGTTCAAACCATAAAAGTTACAACTTTCAGGTGCTTACAGAGTAAAGGGAATGGGGCTTATGAAGACCTGAGTTTTGGAAGTAGCATTTCAATGCTTGTGTGGATCTAGCCATCTGCTTTCTAGAAAATAAAAGGATTTTTTTGTTTGAATCTAGGGGTAACTCATTAATGGAAAGATAACCTTGATCTTACAACTTAAAGGGAAGAAGAAAAGGTTTGCTGGTTAGGAGTCCCATTATAGCTGGCTCACTAACACTCAGGGCAGATGCTCCTACACCTCAGGCAAGATGAGAAAAGTTCATAGAGAATGGCCTAAACTTATCTTACCGTCACTTAGTTGGTAAAAAGGTTTAACAGAGGGATACAGTCTGAGTATGTTAAATTCTTTGTGTAGTCAAGGCATCCTAGTTTATTCCCACAAAAAAAGTCTACATATCAGTTAGAGATGACTTGTGTTTCCTCCCTCCTTCGGCTGAACTAAATTGCTGTAGGATCTATCAATGCTGTTGTTCATGATAGCTCTGCTGCAGGTATGTGTGCTTGCTGTTAATGTGAAGCACCTAGTTTGTGAAGGTTTCCTTAGCTAAATGAAACAAACTTCTCACAGAAAAAAGCTTCTTTAAAGAGTTTTATCTTCATGACAGAGCCTATTTAATAGTATTTCAAAAGCAGAACCAATAATTTAAATGTACTTTTGAGATACCATGTTAAATGTTTTTTCTTGCACAAGGCATACAAATAGTGATGGGACAGCTCTGTAATATTTTATACAATAAAAATTCACATTGCAATTCATGGAAGTTTTGACCTGAGCAGTATGGGGAAAAAAGGCACAGATGAAATTTTAGCTTACACTGAGAAAGAAATAAGGTATCTCTTCCTCTGTTGTGGGGGCCCCTCCTATCAAGGTATCTTTTCCTGAGATTTTGCTCCAGATTGCTGCTATGTGTCAGCTAGCCCCGCTGGTCTGACATGAGGAATCGTCTTCACTGCTTCCAGGACTGACCCAAGGTTTCTCTGCTTGAAGGAAAAGCCAAAGAGGAAACTGATTTGAGATTATCCAAGTAAAAAAATAATCCCAAGGCTATTCCACATACTTGAGTTAGGGCACCAGTACCCTGAGAGGTAAAGGGTGAGTTATATCCTCACCCTACAGGCTTCAGAGAATTAGGATATATCCAAAATTGCATAAATTATTTAAAATACAAATACAGCAGCTAAAATACAGCAGAGAAAACGGAGCAATAGGTATTTGTCTGGGACAATCTGTTTTTCTGTACGCACACATAGCAAATGCAGAATTTTTGAACATAAATGTGGTTAAAATGAATGTTTTCAATGTATTTTAACTAGATTTGCACAAGAAGACATTTGGTGTTAAGACAACACAGGAAAACTCAGACACTGCCCCTCACTTAATGAGTGTATTGTGACGGCTTCAATTCTGAAGCAAAATTGTATCAATTTTAAAAGAGCTTTTTAAAAAAGGGAATGAAAGCCCTAACAGTGAGCAGCTATTACCTCTCTAGACGAGAGCTTCAACACTGGTGACATTTTACCTTTGCAACTGAAAACAAAGTTGACAAGTGTTAAGGGTATGTTGGTGTGCACATCCTTTTTTTCTTGGCCTTCTCCACATCTGCCTGGGGAAGGAGCAGTGAAAATTTCGAGAGCCTGGCAGTGTCCCCCGCATTGTCTGAGTGAATCCAGACAGTGGTAATTGTTTTAGACATTTCAGCTTTCTGTGTGGGAGTTATCACTGAGGTCATTTACGGCTCTTATGTCATTAGACACCCTCAGCACGATAGGAGAGTCTCCTTTATGACTGCTGGTGGATTTACATTAGACTTGTTAAGCACGCAGGTCCCCTGTGTGATTATTCAGATGAGCAACCAGGTAATTCATTCCTGTTTTAAACATCTAGATATGGAGCAGAGCATCCAGGCTATTGCTGATATTTGTATTTGCAGCTGCTTGTAATGGGCTCACTCATTACTGCTCATGCAGTACCATTAGTGGGTAAAGTGTATTATTGACGCGAAGGCACACTTGCCCTGAGGAACCTACAGTCAAAAGCCAACACTGGGATACTGAAAACTATGGATATTCAAAAAGCACCGGAATGAGACAATGAGGGCTATAACACAGAAAGATTATGAGGTATGCTTGTTATGTTCACCTCTTGCTAGCACCTTGTTTTTTCAGTTTATGCTGACACCTAACCTGAACAATCTTGTGAAAGAATCATGTTCTGAATTCATATAGCTCCTTGTGATAAGCTGTTGATGTGCTAGTGGTATTTTTAAGATACAGAGGAGACAAGTCAGAGAAATGGGAGCCCGATTGCACTACAGATAGAATATTCTAATCAGTGAGCAGCTTATCAGCACACTTACGGGCAGCAAATGCTTCAGATATCCCAGGGGATGCCAGCTGAAAATCCCCATCATTACAGACATAACTTTCTTGATAAGCCTCCTCAACAACATGAGCTATTGTTTATGCCGAGAAGCACACTGAGGTTCAGTGGAAAGGTGTGCGGAGCTTTTTCCTCCAAACAAATGAAGCGCTGGATTTGTGGGTGAGGAGCAGACCTGCTGGCATTCACAGCTCTTATTCTATTCAATAGTCACAGCAAATGATACCCTTTCATTTTCCCTTCCTGCACTTCAGAGTACAAAAGAAAAACTTAAACCTAACCAGCTATTTTTATTTTGATTAAATCTTTCTTTCCCCTCTCCAGATGGTACATGCCAGGGCATGACATTAACCCAAAACAAAAATTAGCAACCAGAAGCAAGTGTGCCAGTAGCTCAGCTCAGTGTCTGATGTGTTTATTTTCAGTGGATCTGTGAAGCAGGCAGACAAGCAGAATCTTTTTCTTCACATACGACTTGCAGAGCTCCAGTGAGCAGGTACCCTATGAAACAGCCAGTGAAAGCAACTCCAGCAAGGCATGCCACAATTTTTTCTTTATAGGCACAGGTACAGTTGAACAAAACCTCAATTAATGAAAGAGTGTCATCAGAGACAAAATTAAGATAATTTCATCGTAACTACAAATTGTCAAAAGAGACATTTTATATCATGATTTAGCTGAAACAGATACTATTGACCTCAGAGCGGTTTATCAAGGAAGGAGAAATAAATTAAGAGATACAAGCACACTGAATACAAATGGCAAGCTGCATTTTCCAAATTCTTTTCAACTTCTTCAAGATCAGGTGGGATGCTTTGTTTTACAGTCACCAAAATGAAAAGTTCAGACTTTTCAGCTCAGCCATGTATGAACACAGAAGAGCCAGAGGCTTCACAGAGTGGCATTGTATGGCTTTGTCCATGCCAGTGGCATAGGCCAAGGCATGGGTCTGTGTTTTTGCCTGGGATCATCCATACTGGAATTCCCATAGCAAGGTCCCTGACAGGGTTTTGGCCTGTGCTGGTTAGCAGTCCTCCCAGGTTTCAGATGAAGCCTGAGGGTTAGTGCAGGCGAAGGACCTGTCCAAATACAGATTGGATGCTGCCCATGCTTTGAAAAGGAGTTTAGCTATATGGATCAGAGCAGTGCTGTGTCAATGGATCTCAGGGCCAGTGAACAATCCCTATTTGCTGGTATGGATGTGCTTTGCAATATCAGACAGAGAAAGGGCAACAAACTGTATTCTGCTCCAAAACAGAAGTTCCGGTAAATAGCAGTGGCAACTGGACTCTGGATATTTCACTGTGGCTATGTTACAGCACTCCGCTCCAGTAAAACATCTCAACAGACATGACTAGTGAGGAAGTACTGGCTTCCTTTGGGCTAGTTCCTGGATGTGCAGAAGGATGTGGCATGGAGAGCCATGCACACTCATCAGATACGAGCCAGCTTGCACCCAGAGGTGGTGTTGCATCCATGGTGCTGCAGCTCATGGGAGCAGCCTTAGCTGGTAAAGACTAGCAGCATCCCTGTGTGGAGGTTTTGGCTTGGTCTCTGCTAGCTGGGGGAAATGACCATGTGGTGTAGTGCCCCATCATCATGTCCTTTCCCAGGCTTTTGTGTTCGCAGGGAGCTGACTTAGGTGTTTGCACACTGAAGAGCATTGGGGTTAAAGGGGGCTGACCAAAGGGTTTACCTGCTATTGAAGTGCAAATGATAAATAACAGGAATCACTAACAATGAAAATTAACTGAGCATCAATCAACATGAAAGTCCAACTCACCCTGAAACAATGCCTCAAACACAGGCAAAGCTGAGGTGTCCTCTGCCACCTATAACTTCATTAAACCAGTGAGGTTTTCCACTGAGTGTACTTGTCAAATACACGACAAACCCTTACTGAGTTCTCTGCTGCTTTCAATAAGTGGCACCTCTTGGGACCTGGAATCTGCTGACACAGATGTTATAAAAGACTTTTTGTAGGATTGACGCAAGTAAAATATTCTGCTGCTTATTGCAAGCCTTTTGACGGCATAATTATGGGTATCCTTGCTCCAGGCTTCCTGTCTGATTCCCACCTGACAGTCAGCCTCACAGATTTTATGCATTCAACAAATGCACTGGCACTCTACCCCATATTTCAGCATAAATCCAGAAATGAAAGACGCATCAGGTGACTGTCTATTCTGAATCTGTTGCACAGCTTTTAACATTCCTGTCTTTTCTGTGTTGTTACAGAAAGTCTCACTTTTGCCTCTCAGCTTTCTGAAACAGAAATAAAGGGCTGTATCACAAACATCAGAAACACGAGATAAGAATCATGACTGAACCAGGGTGCTGTATGTGTACATTAGTGTGGGCAACTCAACATTATGTTTTTATTAAAGGTAGCTTAAAAGGTAGTGAAGAGAAATTAGAAAACCAGAGACTTCTCTTCACAGGTGTTGAACACCTAAAACACCTAAGGCTTTATAAAGCTTTCCATTTCTTTTAGGTTCAAGGTGCTCTGAGAACAAAAGGCACTTAAGAGAAATACACTGCTTTTTAAATGGTAGTGGCCAATGACAGACAATAACAATTTAAGGAAGGACAAAGAGTGCTTTTCTGTGAAAAGACTAGAACATCTCTGAAAAAAACAGGACAACCTGATTTCGATGTGCTTATTTCAGTAGAATGTTCCAGTGTTAAGAATCTCCACTAAATTTCCATGTGGAGTGATACTGTTTATGGTCATGGACACCATCTTTAGCTTTAACTTCAAGCACATTAAGCTACTTTTACATTATCCTTTGTAACATTAATTGTGCAGTGAAGTATCCTTAGCTTCCTCTTAGCTAGCACTATTCTAGCAGTCGGCTTTCTACTATATATCTCTCTTATCACATCCTCAGCTTTTTTTTACCTTTTTATAGCTGTTGCCTCTTAATATCACTCTCATTTGTTGTAACCTCTAGCCTAGCTTTCAAAAATCCCTCTCTTTTCAAAAGCTTTTTACCTTGTCTAATCATCACTTCCCACAGGTTCCTTTTAGTGCAACAAATTTCAGCGCTGATGTGCAAAGTGAAGCACTCAGCTTCCTGTTACACTTGTGCAACCTGTTGAGATCCGAGGAAGTTGTACTGGTGTAACAAAGGTGAGTTCAGCTCATTATATGTGCAGTCCCAAACCCATCCTTGCTATTTCTCTGAAGTGTGTATCCTCAGACATCTTTCTTGCTCCCATATGCCATGGAGCCCTAGGGAGCAATCCCTTAGCATGGGTGCTGCTTAAAGTCATCAGCTAAGAATGCAGTGTAGAGGCTTTGCTTCTTCTGATCTTGTCCCTAATAAAACTCATATCTCTGCATTTGTAGTTATTTTCTCCTGGGTAACATGAAAGCCTGGTAACTGAGACTGTAGTCCTGACACCTAGTAGAAAGTTTCAAAAATAATGCCATTACACTAAAGTTACTTTTGATGTAAGTGGCATATAAAACCAAAATATTATAAAATATTGTAATTTTGCATCCTAAGCCTGCAGAGAGCAGGAATATATCCCCTTAAATCACACTGAAATCCGCAGTAATTCTGTAAAAGGGGTGGAAAAATTCAGCTTCATTTTGACCTTTCAGAAACCAATGGATAATCTAAAGAACTGCCTGAATATGTGGTCTGAAAGTGACAAGTAACATGTAATTCACAGTTCCCAGTTTATTTATTTCCCCTGTACTATATGGTACTTGATAATGTAGACAACAACTTTTCTAAATAATAAGAACATTATTTAGGAGAGCTGATGTATAAGCATGGTTCAGGAAGTCCTGAACTCATGACTGTCTACGTCTGTGGAAAAGGGCTTTACCCATGCTATTCCCACCTGTGTTTGTGCAAATGAGGGCAATAACGATTCCTCACCTTCATCATGAGGGAACATACCACTCCATGAGGATTAAAAGGGACAAGCTATTATTTGAGATTTCCTAGCTCTGAAAAATCCAAAATGAAACCCACATTTCTGCATTTTAAAGAACTCTGCAATACCTCCATGGAAATAGCATTTCCATGCAATAAGTAAAAGGTGGGGTGAAAGGATAATGTCTCTGCTTTGAGGCTTCAGTGTTTCTTTCAAGTGATGAAGTACATCAGACACTTCATCCTATGTAAGCATGTTAGGCTGTGAAGGATGACTGAGCATCAACTATCGAACATGCTGGACTTACAGTGAATGAAGGAAGGACCAAAAGAGCAGAACAAAATTTAGTCACAGAGGACTAAGGTGCTTTACCAGGCTGTATTTATCAACAATATGACACAGGGTTGTAGTAAAGTAGGTAGAGCAAACAATAGCAATTTGGACAGTCATCACTGCTCGGTATAATGCAATGAGGAATGATCAGCAGTACATGGGTTTTTAAGGCATCAAAGTACATTTGTAGAGCAGGGCTACAGCGCAACATCTCTCAAGAAGTACCACCACAGGGGTTATCAGAGGCAGGCTCCCTCACAAAGAAAGCATGCAGGTGCTGCAGTGAGAAAACCCAAAACTATATCATTGTCTCCATGGGAGTCCTAGGCCTGGAAAGACTCCACTGCAGAGATCCTCCCATGTGAAACCCCAGTGCTGATGGATATCAGGCCCAGCAGGTGTTTGCCACAAACGGGGTCTCTTGAGTGGAAAGTCACAATTAAAAGGCAAAACAATATCTGTGTCTACAGCCTCCCAGAAACATTAGCACTTTTCAAAACCGACAAGACAAGGAGGCAGCACTGAAAAACAAGTGCAAATGAATTTCATTTTGGAGGGAAGCAGCAATGGCCAGAACACAGTGGCTAGCCCTGAGCTCTTCCTTCAAAAGCGGAAAGACCTGCTGAAGAGCAAAATCACAAATGTCCAATCCTGTTAAGTGAGCTCACAGCAGGAGTAATTTTTAAAGTGAAAAGCATGCCCACTGTTCAGAGATACAAGAGGGAGAATGGCAGGGGAATCTACAAAAAGAGAGGTGATGAAGAGAGACAGCGGGAAATCAAACTCTACTCAGAACAGCAACCTGCAAAGTTCCAGGGCAGTCCAGCCTGCAAAATACAAATAAACTTCCCCAGGATGAATAAACTGCTAAATGCACTGGTAGGAAAAGAATGAGTTGTATCTACAGGTAGCTTATGGCCCTTTTAAACAGTAATGGTAAGAAGTCTGGATGTGAATACAATCCTTGGTTTCTCTCTCTAATTCACATTATATATGTGTTTGTATTAGCAACATATGGAACAAGGAGCTTGGCAGCTCAGGAAAATCATTATATTTCAAATAACCTACATCAATCACCAACATATTTTTTTCATTTCTTCTGATATATTAATCCTTCACTGGAGTGGGTATCAATTACATACCCAAAAAAAATGCAAATCAGATGCCCTTGCATTACATTTATACTTATGTGGAGTAAGTGAAGCCAAAAATTATTGTAATTTCTATCTTAGTCAGAAAACATCTGTTTAAGAAAATATTTTTAATTTGTAGGTGTTCTCACTGCCCACTTTTATTCCTTAGGTGTAAAAATTGCTTCATTGCTTTTGCATGGAGTATTAACAATGAGTTGCCTATATTTTAGCTTTGAAATATCTGCAACATTCATTTTAGGAGTATAAAGAATTGTTTCAGACAGATGGAATAAGCATATTTATTTTAGATTTGTTTTTCAACTTTATTGCCTTCACCAGGTGCAGAGGTAGCTATTGTACTCTTTTTCAAAATTTGAGATTGTCTAAACTTATTAGATATAGGAGCTTTGACTGGTCAGGCATGGCACATGGCCATAAGGACTCAATTAGGAATTTAAAGCCACTGCTCAGGACAAGAAAGGTGGGTTGATTTCATTAGTATTGACAGGCAGGTGACTGAGAAGTTCTCCACAGGAAGAAGTCATTTAGATAATAAATCCTCACTGGTGTTTACTAGGTAAGCTTTAATTCCTGTCCAAAAGGAAAAGGAAAGATTTCTTTTTCCAGGAATGAAGGTGGCTTTTAGGATTTAATGCAAACATATTTGGATTATAGGATGGTCAGAAGTTTCACTGGGAAACTTTGGACAAACCCACCTAGGCAGTAACTTTCAGTAAGTACAGCACTGCCGTGTCACGTCTGCTTCAAGTGCATATTTCAGTCGTGGAGAAAACATCAGGATTGCAACGCAGGTATGTGCTTGCTACAGGTATTTGTGAATTCTTCTAAAGTCTTGTCTTGATTCGCTAGGAGAGAACTGCATTTAACTCACTGCCTCCAATTAACTTGTGCAAATTGCTTAGTAATCCAAAATCATTAAAATGTTCAAAACAATGAATTTGAAATTTTATTTTGGGCCATTTTCAGTAACCATTTTATTTTTCATCAGAGAATAATTCTGGCAGGGAAAAAATTGTGTCATTGTATTTTCTCAGTTCCCACAGGGGTGGTACTTGGTTGGTGTATGTCTCTAGGTGTCCTCTTCCACGAATACACTGTGGGCAGCAGACCAAGCATGTCCCCATAGTGTCTGGCATGGTCACTTATAAGACATTTAGCAGTGCATTAACCAGGATTCTACAGAGTTGGCAGAAGTGGGGTCAAGTCAAGAATAAATCCCTCCTGTTGAGAAACCCAGAAAAGCCACTGTGGCAGTGACTGTGAGTAGCAAATGCTTTACTGATTTTTAGTCAGTGGAGCTACATATTTCAGGACACCTGCAGGCACACTTGGACTCTTCCTTCTAACTGTTCCCCTTCGTGTTACTACTGCCTTAGCTACAATAGCTGTCAATTTTCTGCTGCAGATGGCTAATCTGCTACTGCTGCCCTGCAGCAAAACCCAGAGAAGAGCTGAATTTCTCCCAAGAGTGATTTTCCAAGCAGCTAAAACAAGCACCCCAATTTGGGGAATTTTTAGGAGGGTTGCAAGCACAATATATTGAGGTATTTTTGACTGCACAGGATGAACTGTCTGTACAGATGAAAGTGGTTGTCCCAGTGGTATTCACTGTACTGAAATAAAAGATGTGCTGAACATTGAAATTACTGACATAAGCAATGGTGCACCCAAGGATATTCATGACCATTGCACCAATTTAGTGTGTGATCAAGATTTCAAGATTGCTATGATAATCAGGTCGGTAAGCATATGCCCAGGCACGTAATATGCCTGGCTTTGGAAATAGGCTGAACATGCAAATAAGCACACTTGTAAATCCATTGCTTTGTTTAAAGCACTGGAGATCACTAACTGTACTGTTCACTTTAATAGGTCAAGTAGCACTCCTTCTTCCTCCTTTTCTCCCTCCCTCCCTTCCTTCCTTCCTTCCTTTATTCCTTCCTTCCCTCCTCCCTTCCTCCCTTCCTTCTTTTCTCCCTTCCTCCCTTCCTTCTTTTCACCCTTCCTCCCTTCCTCTCTTCCTTCCTTCCTCCCTACCTCTCTCCCTCCCTTCCTTCCTTCCTTTCTTCCTTCCTTCCCTCCTCCCTTTCTCCCTTCCTTCTTTTCTCCCTTCCTCCCTTCCTCTCTTCCTTCCTTCCTCCCTACCTCCCTCCCTTCCTTCCTCCCCTCCTTCCTTTCTTCCTCCCTTCCTTCCTTTCTTCCTCCCTTCCTTCCTTTCTTCCTCCCTTCCTTCCTCCCTTCCTTCCTTTCTTCCTCCCTTCCTTCCTTCCTCCCAGCCTCCTTTCCTCCCGGCCTCCCTACCTTCCTCTCTTCCTCCATCCCTTCCTCCTTTCCTTCCTCCCTCTCTTCCTTCCTCCCTTCCTTCCTTCCTTTCTTCCTCCCTTCCTTCCTTCCTCCCAGCCTTCTTTCCTCCCTGCCTCCCTACCTTCCTCCCTTCCTCCATCCCTTTCTCTCTTCCTCCATCCCTTCCTCCTTTCCTCTCTTCCTCCCTTCTTTCTTCCCTTCCTCCCTTCTTTCTTCCCTTCCTCCTTCGCTTCCTCCCTTCCTTCTTCCCTTCTTCCCTTCCTTCCCTCCCCTCTTTCTCCCTTTCTTTCTCACCTTCTTTCTCCCTCTCTTTCTCTTTTTTTCTTGCCTGACTGCCTTCCCTCATTCCTTCTCTCATTCTCTTCCTTCCTGGAATAAGTTGTAGGCACCATTTTTTTCCATAATGAGGTGAAAGACAAATCAGGGGTGCAAGTATGCATGTATACGTGTAGTTGTACACACCAGAACAGATATATCTATATCATGTTAAAAAAATACACATTCAAAGGATATGATTGTTTACAAAATCACACCCTTAAAACTTAGGAAATGTTAGAATCAATTTTGCCTGTGCACGTCTGAGTTCTGTTCTGGTTTTGCATTACAATGAGTGCTCGATTTTAAGGCCACATGGTTTTTACCCACAGGTGCCTGGGATGGATTAGGATCACTTGCTGGGCAGTTTTTCAATATTCTGTTTTATCTTGATAGTTCAGCACATGGCCCATGGCTTGGGTATTGCACTCTATTCAAGCTGTGTTCTGATACATAATTATTAATTTTATCAGCAGCTTTTTAGTGACACTCACTGCGATTGTTTTCAAGTGGTTGGTGAATAGCGGTGAGTTTTGCTTTCCCTGTCCAAGATGAGAGACATTGTTATCTTTATTTTCCAGGTGGAACAAAAAGACACAGAAAGATTAAAGTTCAGAGGTTCCACTAATTTCATCCACCAAAGATCTTGCTAATTACCTTTGTGGAAAGCTGTTAGCATTAGCAATAGCCTTTATGTGGTCCAGGGCTAACAAAGTCTCTCCAGCAGCCATCATAGCTATTTGCTCTTGGTGGAGATACTGCAGCCCCAAGCATCTCCCTTTTCGCAAACGTGACACAGGCAGACACAGACTCATTTCCTCATCTCCTCCACAGCAGATGACTTGTGGACAGCTAGTTCCCTACTCCCCATCCTTGCCTCCCCCCGAAGAGGGCAGTTTCATGCCCATGTCACCGAGAGCAAGGCAAGTAGGAGCTATGCTGCCAACCCTAGTGACCATCCCCAGAGGAGATAGCTGCTGGGCAGTGCTAAGCACCCCAGTGGGGGCAGTGCTCAGAAAGCATAGACTGTCTGGGGAATTTAACTGCCTGCCTGGAAGAAGTGTGCTCAGACTTGATCTTGGAAGGTGTGCAGCACAGGCAAATTTGGGTTGATTTACACAAGAGTACCAAATGGTCTGTTAACCTTTCAAGAAGACAAGGCCGGGGTATATTTGTTCCTTAGACTTGTTCTTAGAAAAAAAAATAAGAACAGTCTGGTGATGGATATAGCTTGCAGGAAAATCTGCCTAGAATACTTCAGCCCACCATGTTATGGTCTAGCAAAATTGTTGGCAGATGAAGTGGGGAAATCCTGGATGACTTTACTATTGAGTAGTTCCTGTAGTGGCCTTGCAGCTAGTAAGAAGGCATATACGTGCACATATGCACCCCCCCACGCACACTACGTCCTCATACACAAACACAATAATTAGCAGGACTGGATGCCCTCTAATTTATTTTACTTGTTCTTTTCTGTAGAGCTTAATCTTGTAGACAGCTCACTTTAATCCTGAGTGGATGGAAACAGCAGGAGTTTGTATAAAATTGGTGTAAGTTTTCAGCCATTAAGAGCACAACCCATCAGAAGGCAATGCTGAATAAATCTGGAGGAATACTATGGCATTAATTGTGCATTGTGCTGAGCATACCTACTGCAGCAGAAGGTGACTCCAACCCCAGTGATGGATGAGATCCTGAATGAACTAGGACCTTCTCATGTTTCACCAATGCAGAATTGCTTAAAGCTTCATGTTGTGGCCTAATTCAAATTAATTGAATTCAAATGATAAACACAGAATCATACAAACAACTGGAGCACAAAGTGAACAAAGCAGTGCAGTCATTTCTGTTTGGAAATGTGGTAACACCTTCAGAGGAAAAATCATGAGACATGGAGGAAAAAAAGTAATTTATTTATAGAAAAGAAAAGGTGTTAGGCCTTTTAAAAAAGCAACCTGCTGAATGTTCTATATATTAATGATAACTTTATAGATAAACTTAGGGGGTAATGCATGTATCAGTAAGGATTCAAATTCAGGCGTGTGATACAATAATTTAATCTTCCCAAGATATGTTGTCAGCGTCAATCCTGTGCTTTTTATACACATGGAAAATTCACTGGAAACCACCTTAACTAGTTTCCTTCTTATTAAACAGTCTTCCAAAAGCTATAATTCAGTGAGACATTAAGCAGTTGGCATTTGTTGCTATACAATCCTGCTCCACAAACCCCACTGTGAATTCAGCAGGGCATTCAGCACTAGCCAGCCTTTGGTATCAGTAACTCTACATGAAAGAACTTGCATTTTCCTGCTAATGAAACAATCCAAAGAATAATAAATTGCTCAGGATTTTAAAACCTTAGTTTGGATCCAGCTCTGAGATTTCAGCACAGAGATACTCTGAAATCCAGTGTCTCACTGCTAAATGCCTGTAAATGCTTCTATATCCTGCAAATAGAAGTATACAATTTATAACATTTAGACATCAATAGAGTGTCTAAATTCTGATAGGAGATCTCAAATATTCAATGAACTGTCTATATATTAGGGAATTACAAGTTAAAAAGGCAGACTAGATTCTTGAGTCTGAAGACGGTGAGCAGTATAGGCTGCAAATGCAAGGTAGAAAGATCAGATCCAGACCCAGCACCTCCCCTTATCTTCTTGGCATGATCATTGCTTTTTAGAACCCTTATTTTTTGGCAAATGATAACATGTTTTTCCCCTCATGCAGTTTACTGACTGGTAAGTCTATCAGAGGTAAGTCTATCAGAGGTACTCTGATCACAGGCACTGACTTCAAAAGCCTCTTTGGACTTACTGTTCATTGAAGTCTCAAGAGCTCCTTTAAGGCTACCCATGAGTTCGCTTGGTGCTTGCCACCACTTCCTAGGTTTTGTCCAGTGAAGTCGCTAGCCTTGCTTCTAAGATGACCAAAGTATGATGGATGCAAGTTGCTTTGGGGTGAAGTGTCCAGGCTGGATGTGGGGCTGCAGTGCTCAGGAGCTCCTGGCACAGCAGGGACCATGCTGGGCTGTCACTAGAGCATCCCAGACAAGTCTCTCTGGTTTCTGGAAAGATCAAAATGAGCATGACAAGAAGATGAATCAGAGCTATTTTAAACTGTGGCTTCTGGCCTGTGCATAATTCTGCCCTGTGCTTCTGAGGCCATCTCCGTACTGTCACTATGCTCAAGATGGGTCTCTCTCCATGCCCTTTTTTCCTTTCCGGTTATTTGCCCAAAGAACAGGGTATTTACCCTCTGGTATGATATGTAACATCCATCGTGTTTCTCACATTCTCATTAAGCAAAGGGGTATGACATAGATTTTGGAAAACCACAGCCCTACCCTACTGCCTTGTATTTCATTGTCCATCTGCCTCTATCTTCGATCTTCTTCTGCCAAAGAAGAAGAGGTTTAACGGGATCTCTCAGCATTGTGAGAGTAACATGCAGCGCCTCGTTATGCTGGAGAAATTCCTTCAAATAGGAGAAATTTCAATTTAGCAGATAAAATACCATTTTGGGGAAGCAAGTGCTCTGAGCTTTGACTCTACCAGTGGAGGAGAGGCTGTATTCCACAATCAGTTATATCAGGGTGAGCTGGCACTGTTGCAATCAGGATGAGTTTTGCTGCTTATCTATAAATAGGCAGGCCAGAGACTTACTTTCCTGTGCTTGTGTTTTTCAGCTTTTCTTGACTAGACAAATTATTGCCAGGAAAAATATTGCTGAAATCATTGTCAAGAACCAACTGGAAGTATCTGCCTTTTACAGAAAATGCTTCACCCCCCTCTCTACTTCATACAAAAATAAAAGATATCTGATCTGCTCTTCTTGTTGGGGGACATCACATCAGAGCTAGGAACACAGTTTTATGGGGGGGAAGAAAAAAAAGGCAGCAAAGTTACAGAACCTATTGCATGGGGTTTGTTTTGCCTAGCACAAGACTTTGCCAGAGAAAGGTTTCAAGGCTGTGCAAAAATATGCACCATGGTAATGGTCCTGATTTCTAATGACTTTAAAAATTAATTTATGCTGGTGCAATCAGTTTTGTTAACTGCTGACCAGCAGTATTTGTGTTCACAATTAGTTGTGGAAGTACAATGGCAGGCATGCAGGTAGAAGCTGGATTAAAACCAGCATGTTCCAATTAAATACAGGGCTGATAACTACGTAACTGGAGGCTTGTAACATTGGCATTGTCAGAAAAGATCAGACAGATGTTTGAAGACATGGCAAGAAGGAAACTTGAGGGTTGAAATTCTGTACTCTGTGATGTCTGTGAGGAGAGCTGAATCTTTTCACTGCAAAAAACTACTCTGTGAGGGTGAATGGGAAGCAAGGAAAAAGGCCACGGACTTCTGACAGTGAAGGGTTGCAAGGACTCTAAATACACCAGGACAGCAAGGTCTCAAGGCTTTGGTTTTGTCCCTTAGTCTAGAAAAAGAAGTTTTGTTCCCATTATGGAATACTGTGGAGACAGACGGTCAGCCCCTGCGTGCAATAATTAGAGCTTCAAACTATTGTTTGACTAAGAGTTCTTAGGAAGCAAGTTGCTAAGTGTATGGACTGCTCCAGCTGAGAACAAAGCAGAGTGCTGTATTTTAGGAGATGTTCCTAAATGTCAGGGCATAGGAAGGTGACATCTTTTACATCAGAGGACAACTCAGGATCACTGTGGCATTATCTGAATTACATTTTTTTCTATGTCAATTCATGGAGTGAATTGTTCATTTGTGAGAACTCTTTTGCCAATTACTTTGCTGCAGATCATTTAGTAACGCGTAGATAAGATGTGTACAAAACATCTCACCAGTCTGCCTGCTGCGTTGTGGCCCAATGTGTAGTTGTCCATCAGAAGACCCATCTCTGCGGTAACCTTCAGGAGAGTGTAGTTGCTTTGAATAACCTCCAGCTATGTTATTGCTGTTGTTGTTGTTGTGTGCTGGAGAAGACTCTCCAAGCTTCCCAAATTTATGGATATGTGGGACAAGCAGTTTATGAGATGTTAACTGTAGTCACCCCACAGAGATCCTCCTTTCCCCTTTCCTTCATGCTCTTGGCCATGAGCAGGGCAATGGATGAGGACCCCCAAGTCACTTCCCGAGTCACTTCCCAAGTTTCTGCCATCACAGAAGGGAAATCAGAAACCTCTTTTGTAAGTCCTTGCTGCTGAAAGCCAATCTTGATTTCCCTAGGTCACTGAGTCTGAAGACCTTCATTCCCATGAAGAATTCCCATTAAGAATGATAGGTCATTCCCATGAGAATAATCTTATTTCCTAGCCAATGAGGTAGAAAGAGTTTCCTAAGTTTATTATAAATCTTGGGAAAAAAGTGGGGAGAGGGATTTGGAGATGGAAGGAGAGCAAGGAGTCCTTTAGCCCCAGAATCCTTACAGCAAGCATGGACATTGCACAAGTGGGAGATATCAAAGTCAGAGAAAACAGTGTCCAAATCTTTTCATGTCTGCCTATGTTTTTATCTGCATGTAGCCAGCTGAAGATACAAAAAGCAGCTGGTGTATTGTTTCCTCAAAGAAATGTCTATTTCTTGGCAGGGAAAACACAGGCTGACGCAGTAAGACACACTCCACACATGCCAGGAACAGCAAGGAAACGGGCTTGGAGTAATGTCCATCTCCAGCAGTGAACATCTGTACTAGCCACTGGTGCTGCAGGGATACGAGGGTAAGTGGAGGGGCAGCCTGTAGGCTTGGCGCTGGGCAGGACAACTGCTGTCCGCTGCCTGTTCATTGTCATTGCCCCCAATCAGCCCAGTCCTGCTCCCAGGGTGCACAGGCCTCCCAGTGCAGGAATGAGATACCGCAAGGGGGTTTTGTCTGTCTATTCTCCTTTGAAACAGCGATTATCAGTGCTAAAGATGCATGGCTGTTCTTTGGAAAAGGGCTGTTCTTTCACTGCCTCTCTGTGGAGGAGGCTGCCCAGCCCTGACATAGTTGCTGGTCTGACAGCAGTGGACTATCTAGCTAATTTCGCCAAGGGTCAAAGGGAGATTGATCCGGAAGAGTTAAGTCACTTGGCTGTTGATACAGACTGGATGGCATGGAAATGGCATTGTGTGAACAGAACAGAGGATATTTTTAAAGCTGATGGCAGTAGCTTCATTATTTTATTCCCTTGGCCTCCTGATCTTGAGGCCGACCCCTGTGTTGTGGCAGAAAGAGCAAGAGAGGTTAACTGTGGAATTAACCACTCCTCATTCAACCAGCACGGTTTCTGCACCAGAGAGACATAAACAGCAAAATGAGTGATTTTCAAGGAAAAGTGCTAGTGTGCATTCCTGGCAGGGTGAGGGAAATAAAGGGATTTTAGTCCCCTTAGACTTTGGACTACAGTTAAGTGAATTTGAGGCACTTAGTCTGTGCAAGTGACTTAACAGGGGCAGCTCAGGAACTATTATTTATATGTCAGGGTTACATGACAACTAAACAGTTAATTTTTTTAATTTACAAAAAGCCACCCTGATTGTAAGAGCATCCTCTGTTTCAGGTGGTAAGCCAAAGGGCCCTCTTTTTACGAAGCTTGTAAATGCATTGTGGAAACTTATTTGTCAGGTAATCGCACAACCAACAAAGGTATCACAATAGCCAGACTTCTACAGTGCTTTGAGGTCCTCCCTGAGGATCCTGCTGCAGGGCAGAGGGGGAGTGGCTGAGGGAAGTTGCCCATTCGTTGAAATTTTCTGTGGTTTAGAAATTTTACTGCTGAAGAAAAATGGACCAAGACAGAACTAAACTTGTTCTATATATGCCAGGCTGTAAAAATAGCTCTGTATTTGCTTTGCATTGGCTGTCCTCCCCACCCCCTCCTCTTTGTAATTCAAAATATGCTCATAGGAAACTTCAAGAGAAGCTGTCAATGACATTATCAACATCAGAAGAGACAGACAAACCAATGACACAGGATGTAAATGGAAGGATACCGCTGAGAAAAGCTACACAGATGGTTTTATAGATTAAAAAAGCTGGCATTTCTAAAGCTCAGGATTGTTAAAAAAAGAGACAAATAGAGGGGGAGAGCGTGATAGAGAGGAGTAACTTACTTCTTCAATCCTTCTGGTCTGATACTTCTGTAGGCCCCATCTGTACTTTGCAAGAATGGGTTTGTGCTTTTGGTTGCACTCCCAGCTTGTTCTTCTTGGTGTTTATAGACTATCCCAGACATCAAGTTGTTCTCTGCAAAGCAAGTTGATAGCTCCTCACAGCAAGAATGGTTCTGTTCTAGGGTTGTGCTCAGGCATTTTGCATTTATAAAGTGATTTACAGTTCAGAGAAGCCCTGTGAGGAATGACTTTGCTGTTCCTGAGATGGAGGAGAAGTAGGTCCCTCTCTTGGCCTGCTTGCCTATTAACTGGAACATGCTCTTAATTATATTTGTTCATTCAGTCCCTCTTTGCTAAAATTAAATCACTTATTCTAGTAGTTCTCAAACCACAGTCTTTTGTACCACATCAAACAGTGCTTTCTAGGGTGCTTTTCACTGAATGCTTCAGGAAGGAATTTCTGGGAAATTCTGGTAGTGTTATATTTGAAGAAAAGTTTTGGAAGAACAAACTGACTTTGTCTCTTTCACAGGATTTGTGGTATTACCAGAGATTTCAACACACAGATAAAAATGGAAAGAAATACTCCATTGGCCTCCTAGGATATTTGCTCAGTTGCAAGATTTCAGCAGTTCTGACTTCCGAATAGACTACCTCAACAGAGCCACCTCCTTCCTGCTGAGTAACTTATGTTAAGTGGATGCTACTTCTGGGCGCTCAGTCCATGCCTCCTGGCACCATCCGACAACCTGTCTCTCCTGCTGGGTGCTGCACCCAAACATGCGGCTTCACCTAGTGTCTTGCCCACAGTTCCAGACAACAGAAAGGCAATAAAGAGATCCAGAAATATTTTCTTCTACGCCAGTCCCCTCCCTAGTTTGGCATGTGCTGAAATTTCACTTTTCTGTCTGCAACATTCATGAAAGCAATAAAATTGCTGCTGACTCTGGAGGTCTCAGGGAGTCACTGCAGGCACAAACTGTCCTTGCAGCATCCTGTATGGAAAAGCAGCTATTCCAGGCAGCTCCTCATGGCACTCCGTTTCATAACCCAAACTTAAGTGATGCTGCGTCTTTGTCAGTGTCTCTGTTTCAATGCTTGAGATTGGCAAGTGTTTGATGCAAAAAATACTTCTGTGTGAACAAATGCTATTTTCTTTATGAGGACTAGACTGACATGAGCTTCTGAGAAGTAAACAGACAGAAATGTATAGACTGACAAATGGGCGGATGATAGAATTAGTCCTTTACTCTAAACTGTTTCTAACATATTTCAAAATAGCAGCTTTGGAAGATGGCACTTCCTTTTATAGTTCCTTTTCAGAAATAATAAGGGTAGTTTGCTAGAATCTCGGTCTAACTGTTTAATCACCACATTACCTTTAAGCAAAGGTTTGCCTCCCATTATTAAATAATTCACTCAAGGTAACAAGTGCAATAAAGCCAGACAGATATAGTAGTCTCAGATGTTATCCTTATTTTACAATAAAGAACAATGTGGTTAGTCTTTCTCCAGAGGGTTTGTGGGTTTTTTTTTGGTGCTTTCTTGCTATGTTACAGCTTGCAGAAAGCAGAGATTACAATACATATCTGCTGATCAATATTAAACTAGCAGAGTAAAACATCAGGGAGGAAAAAGTTGAAATCATACCACATTTCAACACCAACAGAGAAAATCCCAGCATTGTTAAATGGCAGCAATAAAACTAGCAATTGTTATTTAGTTTTAAGTAATGAACCAAATAAAAAATACGGAACTTGCTACATTGCCTTCCAAATGGAGCTTATTACACTGCTGCTTGAATGTTTGTACAATCTTTAATTTAAACATTTTCTCTTCAGGTCTTAATAACAGGCATGGGTAGTTGCAATTTACTCCCTCTTCAAAGGCAAAAAATGAAAGAGGAAAACAAAATGCTTTAACAACTCACATGTGAGCAGAAGTAGCTCATTCAGCCAGAATTGGCTGGTAGGGCTGAAAGTCAGAGAATTTTACCCCACGATTTATCTTTCAAGCAGGTAAGGGCATGATTAGCATGTGGGCTCTCCGAAGCTGCTCCCCCAGTGAGAAGGAAGAGCCATTCATCACCATTTACTGGGCCTTTGTTCTGCTGAAAACCCTTGCAGAGAAGAGAAAAAAAAAAGAGTAATTTGTGTTTCTCAAAAGAATACCAACATACAACCTCATAGATGCTTCAAGGATTATTTTTATTATTATATTTTAATATATAAGCAACCAAGGAAATTATTTAGAGGTGAAAGTTAATATATTCCACTCCTCATGGCCCACAGGATTCTCAATTCTCAGTTCAGTTTTTTCATTATGCATCCTTTGTTTCTGGAATTGCTGTGATAGTTTACTGGTTTGAAGGATTTTAGAGTTGCAGTCATAAATAGAGGCAAATCGTAACCTTGAAACTTGAATGACAAGATAATCCTATTTGAAACAACTCCTGAGTGGCACATGGAGGGGAAAGAAAGAAACTAATTCCCTTTTTTCCTGTACATGACTACCTCAAGCTCAAGCTGCTTTTTAAAATTGATCATCTGATAAAATACCAAATTTTAAAATCCCTGGTTGATTTTTTTATGAAAGAACAGAGGTGGGTTAGGGTATTTATTCCTGGCCTTGGGACTTGTGATTGCATAACCTTCTGTTTCCCTCTGCTTTTGGGGCACTGGTGCTTGCATGCAGGCAGAAATCATTCTGAAAAGCTTGGATTCAGGTGCTCACCTGCAAGGTAAATAAGGACATTTTCCTCTTGGGCTGTATTTGATTTCTTTAAACATTTTTATTCTTTGGTTTCTGGTGTGCTTTTGCAGTGAAGCATGGCTTGTTATTCACCCTTCTGCACTGGATGCAGGACGTGAATGGAAAGGCTGCTGCTTGCAGGGCACACAGCCCCCCTTTGGACTTCTGCCCACCTGTGTGGGTGGGTGTGATGGCCAGGTCAAGTTTGGGAAGTACTATTTTGGGAAGGCTGGAGGATCAGGGGAAACCCATTTGCAGTCTGGGACTGGGCTCAGCCATGGCTGTAAGGGCTTTTCTCTGAATCTAGCTCTTGTCAGTCTTGGGTAGCCAGGGGATCTCAGCCTTTTCCTTCTGTGACTCACAGTATGGCTTTCTGTGGGATATGTAAACCTAGAGTCTATGAGCTTTTTACAAACTACTGGAGTGATATTTAATAGGTCACAACATATATAAGGACAGATTAGCGAGTATCATACATTTGGAGATAATTTTTATCACATCTACTACCTTCATCCTTCCTTGTAGGAAAGTCTCCTGATCCCATCTGTACTAAAAATAGAATCAAAGAAGAATGTTTTTAACATAGTAAAATAAATCAGACAGTACAATACAATGCCTTGAAAGAAGATGTTCAAATAATGAGGCCCTGACTTGCTGCACCTCAGCAGCCTTCAGAGAAGCTGAGACCTGGCACACCCTTCTGTGGGGCAGCTGAGGACACCCTGTGCAAACCTGATGGCCTTTGGGCTGAGATCCTGACACACCCTCCCAAGTACTTACATATGCATTAAGGGGTCCTCTGGAGCACGCTGATGTCTTCTTCCACGTGAGCAGAAACCTTCAGGACAGGACAGATATCTGGGACAGCTGATATTAAAAACCAGGAGCATGTGACAGTGACATTTGGAAAATGCATTCTCAAGTGAAGCTTTTGCAAGGGAAACTGTGTTTAGTAACAAGATATTACGGAAACGAGTCTGTTAGAGGTTTAGCACAGCTATATGGTACCTAAGGTAAGATAACATTTGCTGGTATGTTATCAGTACTTGTACCTAAATGTTGTTTTTTATCCTCTAGGATCTATTTTGGATAGTCTCACACAACCACTTTAAAACATATTGACATTATACTTTTTTCCAGATTAATCTAGGAAACAACTGAAAACACAGTATTAATTTCTGTCTTATTTGTTGCTCATTCAAACTTTTGGTAAACCAGTAATCTCTCAGCCAGAAGAGACTGGGTATAAGAAATTAGGATAGGAAATTGTTTTCCAAACTAGGCTGCAGACTTTCTCCTCAGTCAAAGTTAGTTAAAGGAAAAAAACTATTAGAAAGATATTATTTCAGCCTGAGTATACACAAGGCCAAGAGGCAGTTATTGCTGCCAGCAACAAGACTCCTGGGATCTATCAAATATTGAATATTGAAGACAGACCCTTTAAAATCTAGGAGCAATTAAATATCTGGACTATAATTTAGAAGAAACTAGAAATTTCAATTATGTATTAACATTTAAGGAAGGTTGCCTACAGTTACGAGAGACAGAAATGTTGAAGAAACAATGCCAGGTTGGTATGGGAGATCAAGAGAAGTGAATCCTAAATCTAACTGGTTACCTAATGAAATTCAAAGGTATTGTGTGACTGTAGATAGTCAGAAGAGAGCGTTGTAAGAAAACTAAACATCAGGTATTTACTGTTCCAAGAGATAATCTAGCTTAGGGAAAAAATACACACACACACACACATGTACTTAAAAATAACTACACAAAACACAGGAAGCTTTAATGATAATCTATCATCAGCACTAATGGGGAAGACTTGCAGCCACATCAGGTAACCAGGAGTGTGTGGGCCACAGCTGGAGGTACTAAACCAGGCTGCAATCATCATAATTTTCCTAGTAATTCATTGCTGCTTTGTAATCAAGGACTATTGTGTTGTCCAGGCCAAAACCAGGACATAAGCCAAGGAATTTCAAACAGTGCTTCCTGCATTTTAGGATTCTTCATCCTTGCTGTAGAGCATGGGGTATTCTTGGGACCTCCAGCAGACCAAGAAGGCACTTGGCTGTGCAATCATTTCACAATGATTTCAGGAGATGTTTACACATTCCCTTAAAAAGAAACAAACTTAATCTTATTATTAACCATGTAAGAAAAAAAAATAAAAATAATAATAAAAAAAAATATGAGAATTTCAGTATAACTGATAAAATATAAGAGTCTTCTACCTTTTGCAAAGTGTGTTTGAGCCTGGCTCAGATTAACTGTGACCAAAATGCATTTTTATCCTCAGAAAGCCAGAGAATTCTTTTGTCTCAGGCTTTTGCTCGATGACAAAGGTCAGGTTTTTGCACCTACAGAGCTGACCTGCAGCTGCAGAAGCGCTCAAACAAGAGAATGAGGAAAGCAAGGAGGAATTATCTGCAACTAAAAGGCAAGCCTCTCAATACAGGTCAAAGCATTTTTGCTTTCAGCTGCCGCTTCTCATCTCATGTTTTCTGATCTAGCATCTAGCTGACAGTCAGAGTCACCCTGCAAAATGAGGCATAACAAAGCCAGGAGACAGAGGGAAATCGCTTCCCTCTACATTAGTGGCTTATGCTGAGTGCCAGGGAGAGAGGAAGGCATTGGCTTGTGGTCTGAAGGCTTTGTCCCTTGCTAGGTGAAAGAAGAAGAGCCTGAAGGTGGGAGCCGAGAAAATGTCTGTTATTTCTAGGGGCCACAGAATACGAAGGAGAGTTGTATATCATGAAGGAAAGGACCCCCTGTTTGATCCAGGAGGAAGGCAGAAATGCAATCTTGAATGAAGGCTTTCCTTGGAAGAAAAAAGCAGAAGAGGCTGGTGTTCCTGCTTAGAAGATAAGACCAAAAGGAAAGACAAGACCAAGAGAGAGTTGCTCGGTTAGGGAGGGAGAAATAGTCATAGTGAGAGAAATGATGTATTTTGCACCATGAGAGCAAACACTAAATGTAGAAGGTGAATGAAAGTCTTTAAGAGAGACAATGGGACTCAGTGCTTGTTGCAGCTAATGCCAAGCAATATTAATTTACTCCACCAGGTATTAGTGAATATTAATATTATGTTGTTAGCAAGCTTTCAATACCACTGGAAGTATGTTACGCCTTTTCTGGGGTGAAATAAAAGAACTCAGTTTCTAGCCCTACTAATTTTATATCTTTTATGAGCAACACATTTCCTTTTAAAAATAAAATACAGCACGTAAATGTAGTAATTTGCAGCTAAAGCAACTATTTTCTGGTGTTCTCATTAAGCCTATTTTATGCACCTGTCTTCTATTCACTCTTTTGAAATTGTAGACCACAAATAAGAGTACTGGGAGTGAATAATTAGCCATAATTATTGTTTCTTTGTAATATTTTAGGATGTTGAGAAGATTTCTTACATGAGGATATCCTTTGTGAGGAAGAAAATATTCATAGTGATGCTGAAGCTTATGACTCGAACCTGCACATCGACAGCAACCTGCAGTGAGGAGAGCAAGAATGAATTAAAGGGGGTGCTAGCCACAGCAGATTTCATCAAGGATAAATCCCAATATGGTTTAATTACTGCTCAGTTTTAAATACTTTTCATGAAATATTTGCATTTTTATGTCTGTTATAGGCTTCAGTAGTTACTAGCTCTTTGATTTCCCAAATCTGTTATAATGGTGTTATGTTTAAATACATCTGTATGTATAATGATCTTTAACATTGCTGATCCTCTGTGTAATGAATTAGACTTTTCACTGTTGTAAATAGGACTGATGTGAGATTAATAAACCAAGCCAAAGAGTATTGATACATGGAATTGGTGTAAACCAGGTTAGGGGAGAAGCTAATTAACATGCTTGAGTGATTTACAGTCTAATCCTATACAAGACATTAGAAACCAAACTTGTGAGTACCGAAAAAATGAATCCCAGCTGAAGTATTAAAAGCAATGCTTCCAATTCTGCCACTGTTTGTCCCCTCAACTCCTCTTAATATTACGATAGGTATGATTTTGCAGACTAAATGTAAGCATTGGTATTTATTTTAAAATTGGATTTAATGTGAAATCTTTTTTTCACAAGGATTTTTTTAAAGAAATGAGTGGATTTCTCCATCTATTTGCAAATATAAACTATTAAATTCAAACAGTAACTGCGACAGTGTGAAAAGCTATTTACAGGTCTGCAGCCATCTCTGGTTTCATCAATTTGTTTTTCAGTCTTTGTTGTTATTTCTTGTTTCTTATGGATCTCCTGGGACAGCTTCTTGCTTGAGGAGAGAATGTCAATAGCTCATTCGTCCTCCAGGATGTTTCCTCGCAACAATGAGCTTACTCCCCAAATTTAATCTGGTTCTTTTGCCTCTTTTCTGTAAAATCACGGAAAATAAGAAAAGTTATTTCAGGAAATATGAACATCATCTGAATAAGGCTGCTATGTAATAACAGCCTGGTTTTGCTTGGTTTCTATAAAGGGATATTAAAATAGATTATAACTTTCAAAAATCCATTAGTGAAATTCCAGACCATTTTAGACATTAAGTTCACAGTACTGTAGATGCTAGACAAAGTTCATCTGAGAAGGGCTTATTGCTTTGTTTTGTTTTTTAATTCACCAACATATTCTATTCATCGAACTTGTAATGAAATCTTGTGTGCCTGTAGGTTAATCTGCTGGAATGCTTATTTAAGAACTAGTTTCTATTTATTTTCCTGGGGCCATAAGATATTTCTTAGCCCATGCAATATGAAGATGCACTGTGATGTTTATAGTACTGTGTTAAAAACAAAGGTAAGGAAGTAGGAGCATGAATGCAGAAAAGAATTTTCATTCTAGATGTGTTCTAGAGAGGAATAAACTTGCATTAAGTGAAGAGTTTAATTTTTCCATGATATAATATGCGGGAAAGGCACCTCTTCTTTCTCTCTTTACCTGCATTTTGTAAGAAAAGATAGTTTATTTTGTTTGGGGTATGTCTACCAGGGGAAATTAACTATGATAGCTCTTCTGGATTAATTCTCCACGCAGTTAGTATCAAACAGGAAAAGGACATTCTTATTCCAGAATTAGCGTGTATACATAAGGGAAATAGTCTTGCAAGATTGTTCCACATTCTGTTCATGCCTGAATTTAATCCATGTTCATTTCCTTTCAGGCATCCTGGAAAAATCCATTCTTTTTGTTTATAGGAAAAGGGCTTAGAACCATGGAATGGTTTGTGTTGGAAGGGGCTTAGAGATTTTTTAGTTCCAACCCCTCCTGCTATGGACAGGGACACATTCCACCATTAGACCAGGTTGCTTAAAGCCGCATCCAAACTGGCCTTGAGCAGTGCCAGGGATGGGGCAGCCACAACTTCTCTGGGCAAACTGTTCCAGTATCTCACCAACCCCTCAGTAAAGAATTTCTTCCTAATGTCTAATCTAAATCTCCCCTGTGTCAGTTTAAAGCCATTCTCCCTTGTCCTGTCACTACATGCCTTTGTAAAAGTCCCTCTCCAGCTTTTTTGTAGGCCCTCTTTAGGCACTGGAAGCTTGCTCTAAGGTTTCCCTGGAGCCTTCTTTTCTCCAGACCGAATAACCCCAAGTCCTTCTACTGGTCTTCTGCTTGTGCAGAACCTTGCACTTGGTCTTGTTGAACTTAATGAGATTTGCAATTGCCAATCTCTTGAGCCTCTCAAGGTCCCTCTGGATGACATCCCTTCCCTCCAGAGTGTTGGCTGCACCAGACATCTTGCTGATGTCAGCAAATTTGCTGAAGATGTACTCAATCCCACTGTCTATGCCACTGACAAAGATGTTAAACAGCTCTGGTCCCAGTACAGACAGTTTTCAGGAGGATCTGTTCCATGATCTTGCTGAGCAAAGAGGTGGCAATGAGTGGCCTGTAGTTCCCTGGGTCTTCCTTTTTCCCTTTTTAAAAATGGGGGTTATATTTTTGCTTTTCCAGTCAGTGAGAACTTCACCACACTCCCACAGCTTCTCAAATATGATGGGTATGGCGTACCAACTTCATCTGCTAGTTCCCTAAGGACCCGTGGATGCATCTCATCAGGTCCCATGGACTTGTACATCTTCAGGTTCCTTAGAAAGTCTTGGACCTAATCTCCTACAGCAAGAGGTTCTTCATTCTCCCTGTGTCTGCCTTTGCCTTCTGTGACTTGCGAAGTGTGGCTGGAGCACTTGCCGTTGAAGACAGTGGCAGAAAAGTTATTGTCTACCTCAACTTTCTCTATATCACAGGTAACGAGGTCTCCCATTTCCTTCCAAGAGGGCCCACATTTTCCCTATTCTTCCTTTTATCACTTATGCAAGTATAGAAGCTTTTCTTGTTGCCCTTGACGTGCCTGGCTAGATTTAATACTATCGTTAGTGCTTTGTCTTTCCTAACCTGATCCCTGGCAGCTTCGACAATTCCTCTGTATTCCTCCATGGGTACCTGTCCCTAATTCCACCCTCTGTAGTCTTCCTTCTTGTGTTTGAGTTTGTCTAGGAGCTCCTATTCTCCCACTCAGGCCTGCTGGCATTCTTGCCTGAATTCCTTTTTGTTAGGATGCCTTGCTCCTGAAATTTGAGGAGGTGATCCTAGGACATTAACCCGTTTTCCTGGCCCCTCTTCCCTCCAGGGCTTTATCCCATGGCACGCTACCACACATATCCCTGAAGAGGCCAAAATCCACTATTCTAAAGTCCAGGGTAGCAATCTTGATGTGAGCCCTCCTTGCTGTCCTATAAGGCTGCACCTATCTGTTTCTAGAGGGCCTCATCCACTGGTTTTCCTGGTTGGGTGGCCTGTAGCGGACCCCCACTATAATGTCACCTGTCTCTGCCCCCCTGTAATCCTGACCCATAAGCTCTCAGTTCATCCATCCTCAGGCAGAGGTCCATGAACTCCAGCATAACATAGAGGATGATACCCCCTCCTTATGGCCACTGCCTGTCCTTCCTGAAGAACCTGTATCCTTCCATTCCAACACTACAGCTATAAGAGCCATCCCACCACATAGCCCTGCAGGCATGTGCGCGCCTCTACCCCCTCTTGTTTATTCTGCATGCTTCATACATTTGCATAGATGAAGTTGACTTGCTGGCTGAAGTGGCTTAAATCTCTGTGCTGCTCTTCAGGTGCTCCCTTGCTGACCTGCCATCCCCCTCCAGGCTCTGGGCATCTCTTGCTGGCACTGGCATCAAACTAGTAGGAGTAGCACTGAGGTTTCCCTCACCCATCAACTTTAGTTTAAAGCCTTCTTCACCATCTTTTGAATAGTTTCTCTGAACCTGGGTCTAAACAGTGAGAAAAGGAAAATTACCTGTCTATTGATTTAAATTTTCCTTGTATTTACTACTACAGTTCCTATCTGGTTATACTTCTGGAGTTATTTGGCATCATGAGGCTTGGAGCTGCATACAACAGACATGAGGTCTGCTGTGAACCCCCCCCCCCAAAAAAAAAAAAGTAAGTGAAAATTATGTTCCCTGCAACAGATATATAGCAAAAAATATTAAAATCATAGCTGAAGTTTGATGTGATAGTAATGCAGAGCAGCCAAAAGTGTGACTTCCCTGTCCACATATGTACATATCTGTAAAATCTGTGTAATTGCTGAACCTTTTATCTTCTAGACTCTGACAGGTTCTTTCTCTCTTTGTTAACATAAATGACTACTTGGAAGGGGCACCAGATCCTCATATTAGTTACATGATTATTGTCTAGCATATTATATCTTAACCCAACTTTCCCTCCCCCTTTCCTTGCAAACAAAATGCCTCTAAAAACCTATGGGAAATCAGGTGAGAAACTATATTAAAGAAAATCAGTTCATATATATACAGACTAACAACCTTTTGACCTTTCTTGCCAGAATACACACGATAAGGGTAATTGCCAGCTCTGTTATTTGTTCTCATTTTATTAAGTCTGTTTTTACAATAGATGTTAGAGATAAGTACTCTGATGGCTATTTTTGTAGGTGTCTGGCTTAAATGTACCATAAAACATACTAGATGGTAGATCTATTAACACCGTATAGTGCTGAGAATACCAGATTAATGTTAACCGCTGTGTTAAAGGGGAAAATGTTTCTAAATTGTGTTTGTTTGGGTGAGTCACAGCAACTGGAAATAATTGAAACTGAAAGAATTAATGCAAGATTTCCTTCTATACCATTTTTTTTTTAATTTTCTTCATTTTCTTTTTTTCTTTTTTTTTTAATTTTCTTATTTCCAGGGAGCTTTCAGAGTTAGAATTATCAGATTTAGTATTTCTGGTGTATGCAATGGAATGAATGTACTTCCAGAGTTGGAAAGGAAGCATAGATTTTCTACCTCTCTGCCCTCCCTACTCCCTCATTATGCACAGACACTCTCTGCCCTTGCACATTGGGTTATTGTACGCGCAAGGTAAATGCTCAGTGCCATGATGGGTGCACACAGTTATTAAAAAGGCAAGAGGATTGCAAAAAGGATTGCTGCTCCAAATTTTCACTTTTGAAAATCTCCTGTATCCCAAACATAACTGTTGGACCTACACTGTGGAGAAACAACTCAGCCTTTTAGCCTCTGGAAAGACTCAGTAGTCTTTAATTCTAAGAACCCATGATGCTTTTTATGAAGCATACTTTTATATGTTCTTGCAAACATTATCTATTCTCTTTTGCTCCCCCCAAATATCACTGAACACTTCATGCTTTCTGTATGCATTGCTTTATTTCCATTGCCATCATCTTGCTTACGTCTTTCAGCTTTGGTGTTCTGCTCTGCCTTTTTCTATAACTCCTAAACAATAGTCTCCAGCTATTTATTCCATTCCTTTTTTCCTTTTTACCCCTTTCTTGTATTTCTCCGTTCTGTCTTTCCACCAAGTATTTTGCAACAACAACAGTATCTGATTAGTCCCTGTGATTTCCTTTCCTAGTAACTTGTATAGAGAAAACATACTTTGACAGATACTTCAGGCAGATAATGAGGATTTTGGAGATGGGTGGTCATGTGGTGCTTGAAATCCCTGCTGTAATGAATAACAGCCTTTCTCCAACTGGATGTGTTCCATTTCACTTTGTTTAACTGTCTGGCTCAGCTTTGCAGACTATAGAGTAGGATTGAGTTCCTTTGAAAGGTTTTCAATTAGCACCGTGCTCCCAAACCAGCAAAGCAAAAACGTATCAGAAGGGGGGTGAGGGGAGCAAACAATTAATTTTATTTCAAAAGCCTTAAAACACTTTCGTTGCTTAGCCTAGCAAGAAACATCATTTGAATGGAGCCTAATGAACTAATTTCAACAATACTGTGCTTGTCAAGCATTGTTTTTTTCCCCCCCTTTAAATCGATACAAGACATTGCTTTTAGTTCTAAGCAGTGAGCAGAAATAAGTGAAACATTTTAATTGAAAACTGAGCTCGTATATTTAGCATGAGAAATAAAAAAAACAAACCAAGGAGCAGAAAGTGTTTCCTTTGCATCAGCAGATGATGAAAAGTTTTGTCCTTTTCTGTGAGAACATGACTTGATTTTCATTCATTGGTGTCAGTGCTTTACATTCACTCACAATCCTCCAGAAATTATTTTTTTCTCAACTTTGGATGATTACCTTCTTTTTAAACCTGAGGGCATGGGATGACAGCACAACACTTGCACACAGGAGGCTGGCCCCTGGATTTAAATTACTCAATAAAGTGGGAGCTCCTGGCATAAGAAAGGTAATTACATTGATTGAAACACAGCCCTGTGAGAATGGATGACTGAAAGCTGCCTGTCTGTGGCTTTAGGAGATGGCCTTTTGCAGTGTCTCATCAGGTGGGAGTGGATGCTGCTTTACAGAAAGAATTGACTCCAAGAGATTGATATCCTAGTACCTACATAAAGAGATTTGGTGAAAGGCTCTTGTCATCTCAACTGGTAGATGAAAACCCTTGGGGCTGATGCCCAAGTTAGTCAGCACCATTTTGCACCCATGCTCTTCAGCAGGAACGAGGCATTTGGATGGTAAAAAACGGCTCTTGAACTTTATGGAGGTGACCTTTTTTCTATCTTCTTACGCCTCCTCCCAAACCTGGGTCTGGGATACTGGAAGAGGCTAGTTTTCTGTGCAGAGTGGCCATTTGTCATCATCTTGAAAAGCTTTCTGGCAGACAGGAATTTGGAGAGATGATCCAAGTTTGACACTGCTTTCTTCTTTCTTGACAGCTCATCGGCCTAACCTGTTATGTTTATAAGAGATTTTCAACACAACCAAAAGCTATGGCACAAGATTTTTTCTAATGGGTTTTGCTGCTGTGATGAGTGGGGCTTATTTTCACTTGTAATAGCCTAGGCATCTCCTGAAACTGGGATGTTTTCTTGTCAGCTCAGATGTTAAGGTAGGTAACACTGGTGAGCAACTGTCTTGCACTCAGATAACCTTTTCAGCAAAGTTAGCTGATTAAAAACCAGAATTATCACAGCTGACACCTGAGTTTGAGATTAGGGAAAGGCAAGCAGGGCTTGTTATCAGCTGACTTCTGAAATCAATATCATGAGGTTGCTAATTCCAGTGCTTATGTGCTTCTGCTTCCTTCAATGTGTGGTGTCCATCTGTGCCCCCAGTGTTGCGTGGACATGGCTGAGAGACCAGAGAAGCCACAGAGGGCATGAAAGGAGCTTGAACACCCCAGGTCCCGTGGGTTTATGATAAAAAAAGATGGTGAGTGAATAAAGGTACACTCAAGTGGAACAGGAGGATGGGAAAAGAATGAAGGAAGAGTTATAGTAAGACAAAGAGGAGTGGATAATAAGACAAAGAGGAGTGGATAAAATTATTGTGTAATGAAGTGGGAACTGGAGACATAAAACCAGAGTAGACAATGGGAAAAGATGGAAATCCCTCCATCCTCTTCTGTGACTGCCAAGAAACTGCTGTGCCTGCAGTGACAGGGAAAGCTGCAGTTACACATCCAAACTGTGTTGTAGGGAGTGAGGAAGGCCATTTCTTGCTGTAATTACCCATTTAATATAGAAGCGAAATTTATGCAGGATTTCAGAGGATGATACTGTTTTGTTCAACAACTTGCCTTTAAAATGTTCTTTTAAAGTGGAGCAAATTTTACCTGGTCACAGAAATATAAAAAAATAATCTGAAAAGTCAGGCATTTGATGCACTGAAAAATTAGAGGATCAAATTTCTTCATGCAGAGTGATGAATATAATGCACTCCACTTATAGCAGTTATGTTTATAATAGATACTTCCTCAAGAGTAATAAAACAGGTTTATTAAATAAAGTTACATTCTGTCCATTTTTTACTGGTGATAAGTTGTTATTGCTGGTGACCAGTTGTTTCTTGATCTTTTTTAGAATTCCTTTGTAACTAACACTCCCCACGAAGTTCTTTCTACTCTGAAAATGTGATTAATACAAGCCCTTTAAAACAGGTATATTCCATCTTCTGGATAGAAAACAGTAGCAGGGAGCAATGTTGGTGAATAAATACAGAATCAGGCCAGCCTTTGAATTTGCTAAGACATAACTGAATAAGCCTTTTCCATGTAAACCAATTCTGTAGAAGAAAGATTTCATGGTGTTGCTGGACACAGCAGTGATAGCTACATCTTTCCTCTGTCTTGAAGTCTCAGCATCTGGCAGGTTTATCTTAACTTTCAGCAATATGCTTCTTTCAAATAAATCTCAGTTTCCCAGGGTACAAATGGATGTTCATCAAACACAGACACAAAGTCAAAACCCAAACGCATGAACAAACAGTAGTTGCCTGTTTCATAAATGCTGTGAGTGTGTTTTAAAAGTATGTGACAACACACTGGTTTTGTCCTGGCTTGACGGTACTGAAAGCTTGTAACATGAGCTGGGAAAGTTTTGAAGTACTGCCCCTAGATACAACTTTTTATTAAAGCAACATATTACTGCTCAATGAGAAATTCATCTATTGAACTCCTCTGCTATTAGTTCCCCAGACCAATAGGCAGCAGCTGGACCTAACATGAGCTTTTCATGTGTTGGAGAATATACCTTCTTTCACCCAGCCAGGAAGAGAACATTAATACTCTGCAGCAGCCGGGAAAACACATGCATGCTACCAATTAGGAAACCTTTCAAAGTGTGGTTTTGCAGCCTATATGTAATCTGCAGACCTCAGCCTGGGAACCATTATTCTCTACTAATGGCACCAGGGGAGCAGGGGGGATGGAAAACTGTGGGGTATGAGGGAGCAGAGTCCATTAAATGCTATGGCAACAGGTAGCAAAAGAGCATTCTCCTTTTCTCCCTTACTAATTAGTAGATGTTAGCATCTGGAGTTGACTGTTGGTGGATGTAATTTGCTGCTCTCCATCTTGTGATGGTGCAAGGAAACTGAAGGACAATGCAAGGAGTGGTCAAGCCAAGAGGCAAAAGAAATATCAGGGATGAGCTCCTGTATGCTTCTTTTCCAATATCATGTTTAAAATAAAATCATGCTCCCGGAATGTGCCTAACACAGCAATATTTTCTACCCTGTCTGAATTGTTTGGCTTGCATTCTTTACATTCTTTTGGCAGAAAATAGTCTGATACTGATCTTTTCACTTGTTCGAAATGCTGGGAAAATGAAATTGCCAACTGAAAAGAAAACTCCTATGCTAGGTCTGAGGAAGATATTTCTCTTTAACTATTGGTGATTGAAATCCTTTGGAAAGGAGAGGTTTCAAAGTAAGCTCAGATCTGGTGGCATGCTGGTACAGGTTCAGGGAAGGAGCCATAGGCATGGGGTTTTCACTGTCCATAGGGAGAAGTAGGTTCACTGCAGATCCACTGCAGTCCTTCCCCAAATAGTCAATAGTGGAGTTTTTCTTCTTGCCAAATCTGAATGTTTTGAGATCATCATCTTTTGATTATATATGATTATTATTAAATAAATAGGGCCTATGGGTTTCAATATTTTTTGCAGAGAGAGTAGGAAATGAGTCTGGAGATGTAGAGTATTTGCAGAAGTTCATTTCCTGAGGAAATGAAACTAAAATGAATTTCAAACATAAATATTGTGCATGCCCAGTATGTTTGTATGCAGGAGGAAAATTAGATATCTCTGTTCAACTGCATTGATATTTTATATTTGATTGTATTAATCTTTTTCATTCAGTCTTAATTACTACCAACATCAACAGTTTCCTCACTGGCTGGCTTGAGAGGAAAATGGAGCTGACACCAAGAGATGTCAAAGGAAAGAACTGTCAGCTGAAACTGTGCCCAGGACCTAATGCAATGTTTCAGGGATTGTGCACAAAATTAAGCAGGAAGGTTGCTATTCATTAATTAAGTACCAGGGTTTGTAAGCTACCATCCTGACATGCTACAAAAAAGAGGCATAATTGCTGAAAAGGTCTGGTGGTCCAAAGCATGCTCATCATTCTGCCCACTTCAGTGCCTGAGAGACTGCAGTACAAGTTATTTACGTCCCTTTGTAAGACTTTACAAAAATCTGTGCATTTCATGGGATCGTAATTGGCACAAATTTATTACTGTATTTGCTTCTGTTGTTGTAGGAAGTTCCAGTTATTCATATACATGTTTGCAGAATGTAGGCTGTTATCCTGGCTTCCATGTAGTGCAACCCTCCAGGTTACATCAGCTCTTTTTCATCAGCAGATGGACACTTCTAGGGATTTAATAAGCATAGTTCTGATTACTCATGTACTTATGTTTTCTTTTGCTGTTCTATATGGGTTTGAGTTTGGATTAACAGTGCAGTAGCATCTCTGCAGTAAGTCAAATATTATGAGAAACCGTACGAAAATTGGAATGTCTTCTAAAACCAGAATTTGCAGATTATTTATTAGGTAAACAATATGGCTTAATAGAAGTAGGGCATTTCCATTTTTAACCATGCCTAAATAGAAGCTCCAAAGTTCAAATACCATTATCTTTGTAAAAATGGATTTAAATTTCCCCCCGTGTTTTTAATTTGTGTATCAGCTTGACCTTGAAGGCCTGCCAAAGAGACAAAGCTGTCTTCTGAAAATGCAGAAGAAATAATAATAGCTATGGGAGCTAGGTGATGATGGATATTTGAAAATCCCACTAGATATCCATCTGTGTTTTTAGGCACCTAAAATAAAAATCCATCTTCAAATCTGCAAAGCAATCAGTTGCTCATTGGGTTTCTGTGATGGCAGATTTAAAGATCTGCAGGTGTATTAATAAGAAATCAGCAGGATCAGAAGCAACACAAAAAGGCATGTTATACAAAAAAATGGAACTGTAAACTGGGATAGGCTGCAGGGATAACTCAAAGAAAAAGTCTCAAGGATGAAACTTGAGGAGCAGAACCTCCATAGGGACTGTAGAGAAACATTTGATTAGAGGTGTTTTCACTGCTGTCATTACAGTTTGGTTCATATGCTTTACAACAGATAATATTATGGGGTTTTTTTCCAGGCCCATATTCAGAAGGTCAGTGGATGGCAGTGGATTAAGCCTTATCGACACACATAATTACGCGATACTGAAGTAATTGTGGTTTTATTTGTTTTGCTTATTTATTTTAGTTTTTAACTGGTGTGTTGAGATGAAAGGGGTTCAGACATTGACTCTAAGACATGCAGATTATAGAGGGGTGAAAAAAAAAAATCTATACAAACCATAACAGAACAGTCTTAATTACTACACTGATGTGTAGTACCCAAGTTGTTGAGAGGCATAATGGCAGAGAAAGTGCAAATGGAATGAAGGTGAAAGAACACAAAATTAATACTAATGTTTTCCCTTACCTCCCAGTCCTGCCTGTGGCTTCTCTACATTAAAAAGATGTTTTTGAAGTAGCATTTCATTCAATAGATACATGATACCTGTATGAAACCTAGCCTAATATTTTGCAGGTCCAACTTAGATATTCCCAGCTGCAGGATTTTTCTGGATGTGATTATGGAAATTAATTTGTACTGCATTTTTAGCTCAGTGGCACATTGGGCTCTGTTTTTTTAGCCCACAAGAACAATGACAATAATTTTATGAGAATGAGGTTGTAAATCACTTTCAGTTCAATATTTCACCCAGTGGTTTTCCCTGAAAGCATCTGACAGAGATGATCCTGGAGGACACTACTTCACCACTCGGTCCCTTCAAGTGCCACTGGTGTCTTCCTAGTTTTAATTCACGTGCCTGTTTAAGATACATATTCTGAGCTTATAGTCACTGTCACTTTGCAGTGATCTTTAAAATGTATGTAGAAACATATGTAAATATATTCTGATGTGGGTTTTAAAAATCTTATTTAAAGAAAACCAGATCAGTAAAATCCAAGTAAAAGCTCAAAATCTGGCATGTATTTATATTATCTGTGGAACAATTAAAAGCATTTTCTAGGAGATAGTGTTTTATCAATATCCAATCTGTCAGTCATGCCGAACAATAAAAGATGGTTAGAGAATGGCCCAAAGTGGAGCAAATTCAGTAATTACATAACTATAAATGGCAAACCTTATTATTCTTTTCATTAAAAGCTGTTAATTTTTTTGCTTGTTTGTTTGCTTTTTTTTTTTTTGTTGCTACTTTGTTGAAGAGGAACACAAAAAACTTTAGCCAGGTTGTTAATGCTATTGCTTCCTATAGCTAGAAGGTCATTAACAAAGACCATCATACTACCTTCTGATTCGCCTTGTATGTTAATTTATAGATGGAATTTATAGATGGAACAACCTTTGCTTTAATTTAACCAGAGAAGCACAGCAGTCTGACTATGGACTGAGTAGTCCATAGTCAGACTGCTGAATATATGATAAACTTTAGAAGAGGAGCACATATGTAGTCAGAATTTAGGATTAAATGCTGCGGCAGTGGGACTGCTCATTTATTACTATTTTTGATTTTCGGTACCATTTTGATATATTCTGTACCACAGTTGCAGGCAGATAAGCAATAATGTGGTGAACTGCGGTGCACAAAGGCATGAGGATTTCTTAAAAACTTAATGGAGAAGTACCTTAGTTGTTAAAATCTCAATATATTTACTGAGTACTAGAAAAAACAGAAGTGGTAGATCCATGGCAGGGCTCAGTCAATCTGAGAAGTTAAATTCTGCCTTTTTGTTTGGAGAATTTAACTGCACTATTTTACACTGAAAAGACTTTTTTTTTTTTTTTTTTTTTTTCCCCTTTACTTTATTTTATTTTTTTTCTTTTTAAAAAAACAAAAATATTGAGAAACAGAACTGTCGTTGCTTTGTTTTAGCATGTGCTCATAGACATTTGCCTTCTGTGAGGATAGTTGTAGGAAAGGCTAAGCTGACCTGCAGAACCAGGGCTTGAAAATAGCATCAGCCTCTGCTGCCAACACCAGCACGTGGCATCAGCCAAAACAGAAACATGTGCCTCGTGTCCAGTGAGAGGGATTTGCAGCCTTCCATGCTGCAACAATCTCTGCATCAGAAGCAGAGGAAGAAGAGAAAAGCAGTGATGGTTAGGGAAGGATGCAGGAGGGAGAAAGATCACTAAATGGACTGAATGAATCTTGAGTGCATAGACCCAAAAGAAGCTGTCACAGATTGCTTTTTAGCTGAATGGGAACAGAGATGGTTCCTAACACTCACTGAAGAGCATCACTCCAGGGGAGCAGTGCACAGCTCGGGCTCCTGCTGAAGAGATCTCCCATGCTTTGGATTGGGAGTTGCCCAGCACTAAACCCTATGCCAGAGGTGGTCACAGCTGTGGCTTTGATTTAACTCACTAAGGTCCAAGTGAACCAGGAGTGCTTAGTTGCCAGATAACCTGCTGGGGCCTTCTTGAGGAGCAATGCTAAGTTGTTTCAGAAGGGCAATGGACCTGAAGTGGAGGTTTATTTCTCTTGACACATCAATTTTTAGTATGTTTGGGAACCTTTGCATAGGCAGTCAGGTAACTCTGACTTAAAATGGAGGCATCAGCAAATTTTCAGCACACTTGGGTATGTGGTGATGCTTTCAGGCAGGCGGTTTGGTGTGTTGGGTATCAGGGCACCTGTCAGATTGCTTTTGATGGCCAACACAGAACAGTGGAGACATTCAAATTCTTACTGCAGGCCCTGCAGTGCCTCCAGGTCATCTCATTTGTATGTATTCTGAAAGCCATTTGAGCTGCCAACAAGTCTGATATCTATCCCAGAAGCAATTACGCCACTGCTGGCAAGGACTTTCTTGCATTTGTCCTGTCTATAAGTGGTCTGCAGCATGCTTACCTGTAACACTCTCATACATCCTGGAATGAATAGCTATATTGCTTAATGAGATTGTTAGTGTCCACACTGACTTCCATACATCAGCGCAGATGAGCTGGCTGAGGCTTGCAAGGTGGAGGAATTACATGGAAGCAGGGCAATCCATAGAGTTCACAGCAAGGGAATGAAGACACCATTGCCAGAGTCAAACAGTTGATTTCAAGGACTTTTCAACTGGTGCCAGCTACATCTTGCAGCTAGCTGCTTGAACACCCTTTGTTGGGACCAAGTCATTCTTCAGACTCGGGATGATGACACTGAGGTGCTTATTGCAGAATGCAAAGTAAAGCCAGATGGCTTCTGGTTCAGGAGATGCATTGCCTTCGTTTCTGGTTCCCATCAAGATCTGGAACTGGGCATATATGCTCTCTGCAAGGTAGCCACATTAGACAATTAAGGCACAATGATTTGGCATCAGCTATGACCAGTATCATAGAAGAGGTCTGTAAACCCAAATGCCATCTGGCCTGCTGTCTTCAAAGTTTTTTTGCTTTATTATAACTTTGGCAGCCAACCCAAACAGGAAATGGTCACTGGAATGTGAACGTCAATTTCTTGCCAGCAGACCACTGCTTGCTTAACCTTGAATCACTCAATGAAAGATTTCTACTCTGTTTCTAAGCAGTGTCATTGCAGTGTGGGGGGAGTAACTTTGGGGTTTAACAGGCGGTGAGGGGACATTCATTTGTACCTGTTTCACTCTTGTGACAGGACTGAGCAGATTCTTGCAGCCCTCAAACTGGAGGAGTAAGGGTGGACTTGGAAGTCCTGGGGTAAAGATCAGACTTGATGAACTTAAAGGTCTTTCCCAACCTAGTTGATTCTATGAATCTATGAAAGCATATCACCAAGTCAACATGACAGAAAAGCAGCGGAGACAGAAACATTGATAATGAAGACAAAGGAATTCCAGGCTCTTGCTATACCAGAGGTCTCTATATGCTAACATGGCTACAGTGATCTCAGTTACATGTCACAGGTTCCTCCTTTTGACTGTCAGCTTTCTTAGCCTGAGCTACAGTTCTCTTACAGGGTTTACTTTAAAATAGAAGACACACTGAATTATCAACTTTTAAATCCCAACAAACTCCTTTCTCCTCCTCCTCATCAGATCCCAGTGCCACTGTTAGAGTTTATAAACTGATGAAGAATGTAAATAAAACTAGTTTGTTTTATAACTGAGAACCATTCTCACTTCCTTATGACAAAGCAATCTTTCATGTGCGCATGTGATAAGGCTTCTATGTTGTTGTCCTGTGAATTGTCTCAGGGACTGTTTTTCCCATTCTTCAACAAAGGGTGTGGGGTGGCATCACAGAGGAGCCAGGATTTGACTCTATGCTGCTTATATTTAGCTGAAGATACAAGCATACTCAGGAGTGATTTTTTAAATATTTATAGATTTTTCTCTCTTATTACTTAATTTGTAGGAGCTTTTCTGTGCAAAATTGAGTCTTACATACAGCAGCAAAAGTATTATTTTAGCTGTGAAACCAGAATATATTTAAATATCTTCACAAGCCAGTGAGACTCAAAATATAAAACTTACTTGTAAACATAAGGGAAAGAAAACTGCAAAGGCAAATAAAAAGGGTCTCTGCAGAGTTTTCAGAAGCAGCCTGCCTAAGTAAGAGATGTTAGCATAGCTGTCTCTCCCACATCAATTTTTAAAAGTTTCATAGAAGATGTTTTTCAGCTTAGGATGTCTTAACTGGAAAACATTCTTTTGGCGAGAATCACTTTTGGCTTCTTGGTTGACTGTCAGTTCTATACTGCAACTTTTTAGAAAAAGAGGGTTTCTTTTAATAGAGATAATTAATAGTATTCTGATGGAAGTAAATTGAAAGGAAAAAGAAAGTTCCTAATGTGGAATTTTTCTTGCTAAATGCCAGTGTCTCAAATTTAGAGGCCAAGAGAAAGATTCTTCTGAATGCAGGTCCTCTCTGACATTTTATCTCTTGACTCTAGCCCTACTGAGCTGATCTCTTTCCTACTTTTGCAGGCCAATCATAAAACCTAGTAGGTAGTGGATTTTCAAGGAGCTGACACTGTGATGTGCAGGAAGCCAAGCAAATGAAGAAGGCAGCCAGAATGGGTGAGCAGAAACCTCCTGATTGAGCTCAAGTGCAGCAGATAAGGTAATGGAAGGAAAAAGTGGGAACAACTACCCAGGAGTCATATGGAGACATTACCTGAGCCTGAAGGGACGGAATTAAGCAAGTTTGACTGGAGATGAAACTAGCAACTGATGTGAAGAGCATCAAGATTTGTATTTGGTAGCAAAAAGAAAAAAAAAAGTAAAAGCAAAGGAAAATGTGGGTCCCATGGCTCAGTAGGACAGAAAACCTGGTGACAGAGGACGTGGTAAAGACTGAGGTGCTAAATTACCTTTTTGCCTCACTTTTACTGAAAAGATTTGCCCTCCCAAGTTCCTGAGCTTACTAGCAGGGGCTTTGTGAACGAATCACTACTCACAGTAAAAGATTGAGTCAGGCACCACTCGAGTCAACTGGACACACAAGTCCATGTAGCCAGATGCTTGGAAAGGTGCCAAGAAGCCAATCTGATGTCATTGCAAGGTTTTCATTACCTTTAAAAGACTTTGATCAGATGAGGTTCTTAATGACTGGACTAGCTGGAGCAATGGACTGAGGGGTACCCCGTGAAATTAAAAATAATTAAGTGTAAAGTCTTGCATCTGGCAGTGAATAATCTCTTGCACAAGTCCAGTACAAGCTGGGAATGAAATGAACAGAAACAAATAGAGTTATGGGCTTTGCTGACCAAGGAGTCAGTGGTGAGCCCTCAAATACCACCCACATACAGGCTGTACTACCAACGGTGTATCTAGCAAGACTAGAAAATGAAGCTACTGTCTTCCCATAGTGAGTACTGGTGAGACCGTATCTGCAGTACTGGATCCAGTTTTGAAGTCTCAAGTATGAAAGATACTGACAGATGACTGCCAAAATGATTGGGTACTGCAGCAGGTGACGTATGAGGGGCTTCAATTCTGAAGGTAAGAAGGCTACCTTGTGATCTTATTGCAGCCTTTATCTACCTAGGAGAAGTGTATAGAGTAGATGAACTAGATTTTTCAGACTAGATTTATTCAGAGGTGTTTAGTGGCAGGCAAGAAGCAACAGGAGTTGCAATAATGCCTATTCTGATTGGATGTTAAGGAAAAGATTTACAGATAGGATAATAAACCATGTGACAGGTTGCTCAGAAAGCTGTGGAACATACAGAAAGTTGGAGACATTGAAAACAACTGGACAAGGCCTTTAGCTAACCTGAGTTAGATCTGCTTTGAATAATTGATTGAAATAGAAATCCCCCTGTCTAAATTGTGCTGCAGTTCTGTGGTAGTATTATTCTTACCCTGCAAGTGGCTAAATGAGAGGAGACACAAATGAAGGAGCAGACTGGAGCAGCTAATTCAAACAGCTAATCAAAGCTATGTTCTTTGAGTCAGAGGAAGAAGAGGATTGTAGAGAGAAGTAATACATTTTACTAGATCAACTGATACAGCTGGAAAAGAAAAACAGCTATATCTTTTATTAGGTTTTGAAAGAGAAGCGGTGCTTTTCAAATCTGAAAACAAGTAAAGAACAATTTCTCTAAATTTTATATTTATATTTAGCAGTGAAAAAAGGCAGTAGGCACTTTAAGAGCAATGAAGTATCCTAGACTAGTACAGAGAAACATCTATAGGACAGAAAATGCACCTCAACACCAAGACCAGCTTATATATTTTACCCTTACTCCACCAAATTTTGCCTTCAATAACATTTTCACAGCTGGAAAAATAATGTGTTCCCACAATATGCTGTAGGACTCACCATGAAAAAGAGATTCTAAATAATTACCAACAAACCTAAGAAAGCCTCATCACCAGGACTGAAAATATAGAATCCCTATCGATTTCCACCACAGCTTCATTAATCACTTTCTGTTCAAGCACAAATTTCCTGGTCACAATCAGCAACATAGAGGATAGAATACATCCAGAACCAAGACCAGTGCACGTACGTCTGCGATCATTTAATCACCAATAAATCATTTGAAACAAAACAAAAGGGTTGGGGTGTGCACTCAGATCCTGAAAAAATGAGTGTATTAGCTTTGAGGAAATCTTGCGACATCCTTCCAAATTCCCCCAGAACTACCAAAAAAGGGTCATGCCTTGCGAGGCAATTATATGAAAATAGATCTCATCTTTAACCAAATCACCACAATTTACAAAGTCTTGTAATTTTAAAAGTCACATCAACTGGATGCAGCTGCCTGGCCAATACCGCAGCCTTGAAAATAATACTGAATTATCAACCATACTTGATGAAAGTTGGAGTTTATTTACTTCCTTGGAAAATAAATTAGCAGCACATTGCCTCCCACCCCTTCTAGTCTCATAAGTTCATTGCCCAAAGCAAGTTTCATAGAGATTAACATGCACCACTTGTTCAGACCATTGTTCAGGAAGACTGGAATTTTGGAAGGAGGCCCACTTGGCTAAGCAAGGAGCTTCTTAATGAACTAAAATGCAAAGCCCATAAGCAGTGGAAACAAGGGTAGACAACAAAGGGAAAGTACAAAAGTACTGCTCAGATATACTGGGACAAAACCAGAAAGGCCAAAGCCCAGTTGGAGCTCAAACTCGAGGGGAACTTAATAGCTAATAAGATGCAATATTGCAAGCATGACAGAAGTGAAAAGAAACTCAGAGAAAATGTACATTTCTCCCATTCTGTTTCTCAATGGAAGAAAACATAGTGACGGATAGTATGGAAAAGGCCGAAGTACTCAATGACTTTCTGTTTCAGGGAAAACCTGCTCACAGGTCTCTGCACATATCAGTGCTATCTGAGAAGGAGGACAGCCAACAGTTTATTGAAATCCATAGGGCTGGATGGGACTTCTCAACAGGTACTCAAAGATATGGCTCATACGGTTGTGAGCATGCTATCATTTTTGAAAAAAATCATGGTGTTTGGAAGGGAAGGATGGGTCCCCGATGGTTGGGCTGATGCTACATCCAATTTTAAGAAAGGCCAGAAGGAGAATCTAGGGAAATGTAGGCTGATCAGTGCCGTTTCAGTCCTTAGAAAAATGACAGCAGATCCATTTCTGATCACATGAAAGACAGGCAGCAATCACGAGCAGTCAACAGATGTATCAAAAAGTGAATCCCGGCTACAGAGATGAAGTAGGACAGAGTTCTGGGCTGCATTAAAAGAACGCAGCCAGCAGGTTGAGGCAGGCTGATATTTCCCTCTTTTTGACACTTGTGAGGCCACATCTAGAGCACCAGGCTGACCACTCAATTTCTCCCTATGTCCTCAATATAAAGAAAATCAAAGTGAGTCCTGGGGAGGATCACCAGAATGACTTGGAGGAGCACAGCTTGTTCAACCCGGAGAAAGTTACAGGGAGGTCTGATTGTTGATTTCTACCACCTAATGGGAAATTATAGAGAAGGCAGAGGCAGATGTTTCTTGAAGGTGCCCAGCAAAAGTATATGCTATAGAAAAGGCAATTTTAGTCATTGTAATCATCAGAAATATTCAAAGCTCTGTTTGACTAGCCCCTGACCAATCTGATCTCAGTTTTGAAGTCAGCCCTGCTTTGAGGGGAGAAAGTAAGAGTAGCCTACAACAGCTTGAAGGGGAGTTATAATACCAACAGAACCGCAGTCTTCTAGTAGACAGCAGGTGGCATAAAAATGTGCAATGCCCACAAAGCTGTGATTTGTGCAGAGTGGACATCAGGAATTACTTCTTCACTAGGAGTGTAGGGCAACAGTGGAACAGGTTTCCCAGAGATGTGGTGAATCTCTCTCTTTTCAAGTTTCAAGTTTTCAGTATTTTCTTGGTGGGGCAGAGCTACGAAATGTGGTTTGTGTTTGCCACAGACCTGCTTAAACAGGACTCTGGACTAAGTTAGAACTCTTCCAATCAAAATTTCAGTGGCTCTGTGAACCATACTGCATCTGAACCACATGTGTGAGACTTGCCAACATGTCTTCATGATCATCATGGTAAAGGCACCACTACAGAAGCATCATAGCCTTTGGCTCCTAGACAAGTATATCCCAGAACACACTATGCAATGGCCAGTGAGACAGATACACAGTTTCCATGGCAGTAAAATAACAATAACCAAGCACTGGAAAAACTCAAAGGGATCAGCAGCAAAGGGCAGAAGCTCCCAGTTAGCAGGAAGACTTTGTTCATAAAATAGCCCTTCCATCTGTGACTGCTCAGGCCTAACCCTCCAGGGAGATGTAAAAAGCACCTTCAGAAGAGGAGTGTGGGAACTAAAGTGCATATCCCTGCTGGACACTAAAAATTACAGACTAAATAAAGAGATTGGCTTTATGGTACATTGTAATTTCCTACCCAAGCTCCTTCATCTTTCACAGACAATGAATTACCAGTCTTTTTCTCTTTTTGCCCAATAGGAGCTAATGACCTTATCAACTTTTTCCTTGCTCGCACCACTCTTAGGCTCCACAGGTATTAACCACTTTCTCACCCAGACAGTCTAACTATTTAACGTAATCAAGTTAAACTCAGACCAACTGTTCAGTTGCCTTTAACACCAAAGATGCTGATTTTATTTCAGCCTTGAAAAATGGCTCTTGTAGTTGAAAGGCTGTCTGTTTTTTTCCAACAATCTGCTGGGTGTAAGAAAAGATTATCTTCCCCTACAAACCTTCATTTATATCTGTAGATTATCATGCTATAACAACATCACTTTTGTGAATTACATCATTTCAAAGAACCATGTTTTCAGAGAAAAATGCATAATCCTCTCTTCCACTGCTATCCATTTCCCTGTAGAGGCACATACCTGTAAACTGAATTTTCTTGTGGAGTCAGATGATATGACAAAAGTTTAATTTACTCTAATTTGAATGCTGCAGGTCTTAATCTTGATATAGGTCAAAACTGACTTCTTACAGTCTGCTGAAGGCTGATGTAAGTCAGCCATTGAAAGTTTTCTGTACGCAGCACATCAATCTCAGACTCGTCAGTACAAACACATACAAGACTGTTGAAGCAGACTTCTGTGCCCCTTGAAATTGCAAAGCTGAGCTATTTATAATAGTCAGATGGCCTGTTAAGCCTGTTTTCTTTCAGGCTAGTGATTTTGGTTGACAAGGAATATTTTCAAACATTTAATTTTTAATCTCTTACTGGTCTTAAATCAGCCCATTAGATAGTTGCTGAAAATACAAGGGAAATTCTGAGACCAAAAAAGAATCACAGTCCTCTCTTGACGGACTATATCCTGTACCAGAGATGAAATTTTAATGTAAGATTGATTTAAAGATGAAGGCTTAGTAAAATTCAAATATTGCATTAAAAGAAGGATTACAGCAAGCAATAGTTAAAGTACAGGAAATTTTGTAACTTTTGTAGTTGTTTATAAACCAACTATACTCTTGTTGGAAGCCAGAACCATCACTGGAGCTAGTCTGGATTTTCACTTTTGACAGTTTCCCTATAGGTCAGAGTTCACTCCAAGCTGCTCCACTGTATAATGAACTAAGCCAGAGGGGTTAGCTTAGTAGTCTAAGTATCAACTTTGAAATATCCAGACATCCTGGAAACAAAGGTTTAAATCCCAGCAGGATTGACTCAACCCTTCCATTTTTTGAGATAGATAAATGGTGTGCAGTGCGCTAGACTACCTATGGACCTCTCTGATAAAGTGAGACCTGAAAAAGAGACATGTGATCTACTCTCTGCACACATTAAAGGGCTTATTGCCTTTTTCTTGAGGGTAAGTTTGTTTCAAGTTCTTGGCCAAAATTTTCAGCTCCAAGAGTTGTGCAGTTCAACCTGTATCCATTGTCTATTGCTGTTTCAGAGACAGCAATGCTCCCATGAGACTGCCTGCGCTTCAGCCCGATCCAAAGCCCATCAAAATTAAGGTTGATCTTGCAACCTCTATATGGGTTTATTTTGGTGCAGCACCTTCCAAAAAACCTCGGATGTGAACCCCCACCAAACCCAAACATTATTAATGACAATCCCTGTAGTACAGTATATCAGAAGCACAAATTTATGTGTAATACCATGTATTTATGTCCTCTTAGATATGCACCCGTGCACACACCTAATATGAAAATAAAATCAAACAAATGTGACTTAGTCCTTCTAGATACCTCAGCCCACATGTCCCAGTTGTGCAGCATATTAGCATTCATCTCACAGTGATTTGCCTACAGAAATTTTGTAAGATGAAAGTTCGATGCATAAGAAGAATCTCAGGACAGAGCGGTTCCCTTAGCAACCCTGCAGCCAGCTCGAGCAGCCCTGACCCAGCTACAAAGCCCTTCACAAGCTGAGGAGACACACTTTAATGACAGCTGGCTGAAATTTGAGAGCACTGATAAACTGCCTTCTTATCTGGAAATCACCTTTGAGGAATATTATCTTTATTGACTTGCTTTAAAAAAAAGCCCACAAACCACTGCTACAAATTAGTACATAATAATAAGCAGCAATACCAATTTATTAGTGTGCCCTCCCTTTCCACCAGTAAAGCACCTGGGGCACTGAATAACAGAGTAAAAATAAACACAGCATAATTAATTAACACTGATTACACTTCTTCCCCTCTGGACCATCTCAAATGTAGCTATTTAGTCCTGTCTGGCTCACTCATGCCTTTCCCCACACCACCTCCGCACACCACCTCCCTTGCCACATCCCCCAGCTATCCATTGCCCCTGCAAGCTCTGGTGTTGCCTCCTGTCTCAGTCAGTGTACAACTCTGTCCTTTCTCTATATTTGTCAGGTATACCCCTGCCTTCCATTCCCTGCTCATTTCATGAACAAAGGCCAGTTTTGTCTTTTGGAGTGGGGAGTAAATGATGAGTATGGCTGTATTGTGGTAGCAAGGAAATACGCAGAGACTGACGTGCAAATATTACTATGATTTCCCAGGTCTTTCTATCTGCAATACTAGGAAAAAATTATAATCAAAAGTTTGGGTTTTAATAGTATATTCACATGTGCCTCTGAGTCAGCTTCAAGCCTTCAATTTGACTACCCTGTTGTCCCAGTTAGGAAAAATCAAACATCTCTCTCTATAGAGGGGTTGGTGGCATTTGCCTCACTACTCAGTTGCAAGGTACTGCATTTGAGCAGAGCTTCAGCCAGAGTTTTTTAAACCCTTTCCACTTCACACTAGAGCTGATTCAAGGAAAAAGACAATATTTAGCTGGCAGGGATTGTGGCAGGAAATTTTTGTTGTGTTTGTGTGTGTGCATGTTGAACACAGGGAAGGTGCATTCGTTCCCATTCTTTATGTGTTACCCATTGTCAAGGTAATACAAGATGAGAATATTCGTAGACTCATAGAATAGTTAGGGTTGGAAAGGACCTTAAGATCATCTAGTTCCAACCCCCCTGCCATGGGCAGGGACA